>OX451216.1:138438904-138485620 GCA_949628195.1 Phasia obesa | reverse complement strand
CATAAAAATCCATCAACATGAATATCTCGCTCTCTCCAAGAAGATATTGCATTAAGCGCCTAAGGTTAAGGCTATTTGTGGAACTGTCAACGAAATTTTAAGCAAAGTTTTAATAACAATTGGCTGCTTCAAAGGAGTGATTCTTACTAAGGTAGCTCCTTAGTAATGGATGGATTTTGTTAAAATCCATCCAGTAGATTTTACGTGATGCAAACACAAACGTAAAGCAGACAGACAGAAAGGCAGACGGATATGAGTTACTATTTTATTATATGTATAGATGTATAGGTGAATTTCTTACAGTAGTGAAATTAAGTTTTTATATTTTTCAATTTTCTCTCATCGCATAAATGTTGTTTTATTTTTGAAAATCAAGTTGATCAGTAGATAGTTCAAATTACAAGCGTTAGATGGTCCCAACATTATTTGTAAATCTTTAAACTTTCCATATGGCTTGAAGGGAAATATAATAGATTTGGTTTTCGGTGTTTGCACCATCAAATACTAATTGACTCTTTGCTAAAAATATTAGCTAAATCGTTTGTTTTATATTAAAAAACAAGGAATCTGATTTAAAAGGTGAGTAACAAAAAAAAAAAACTAATTGCTCTTAATTATTGCCATATGCATATTTTTAAATAATCCATTCTGTAAAACGTTTAAGTTTTCCTGAGTCTTCTTTGAGTCGGACACAGTCCAGCGTCTTTAAGTCTTTTTGTTCTGTCTCTACAAATAATAAGATTTCTCAAGGCCACCAAGAAAAGCGTTGCTTTCAACGAAATTTGATCCACCCAGCTGTTTGTTTAAATTTTGATCAAGGAGTTAGAACTGGAAAGTATGTTACATGAGATAGCAGTTCCTAGCCCCAATCATTGTCTCGCTAACAGCACCCATTACGCGGATAACTTTTTCATATTTGAATATTTATGCAACATGTTGTATAACCGCTCGGTTGAAATGCCTACAACCTCAGCATTCTTACGAACTTTTATTTTCCAATCGTCAAATATCAATTCCATGAATATTGTCGACTATTTATAATAATAATTTTACAGATAAGCTGACTTCAGCTTTGCCCTCCTATATTCAGTTTCAATAAAATTTCTATAATAATTTGGATTAATATCATCCTTTCAATTATACTAAACTAAAAAAATGATTTTTTAAACACAATATATTGCTCCACTGTCTTACCCCTACACCTTTAATTTTCATAAATTTTGACACATTTACGATGTCATAAACAACAATAGAAATAGAGAATATAAAAAAAACAGCAACCAAAAAAAGAAAAACTGAGACCCACTGACAGTAGTCTTAATCATTGATGACTACTGTGACGTCTGTTTTACGTTGTCTTACAAATATAAAAACGTCTTCAATTGAAGGGTTTTAAATAAACTAAAAAAAGGAAAAACTAAAAAAACAAACTAGAGGAAGACATCGACACATACAACTCTTAGAAAAGAGGATACAACACAGACCAAGAATTTTGAAGCAACAAATATGGCTCATTGTGCAGCAGAAGCAAAACGACACAGGTACCAGCCAGACGGACATACAAAAGCGGTAGCAATTTGAATTTATGTATAAAACTACAACAACAATAGAACACTTAACACCAACACATAAATAAATAAATTTATATGCAGCACATTTTAAGGTACATGACACCTTTTGTTGTTTTTGTTTTATTTTTGCTGCTGTTGTTGTTGTTGTTGATAACGACCAAGTACAACAACAACAACGGCAACTATGATTAACAAACGAAAACAACCTAAAAACATCACACACAAACAATACCAATCAACACCTCTGTAGTGATGATACGATTGCTGGTGGTGATGATAATGATGATAAAATAGTTGATAATGATCATTAGGAATTATGAGAGTATGTGGTGTCTCTTATCATGATTATCACAATGCTGACGAACACTGATGTAGACTAATGTTTTTGCTAGCTGGAAATTTATTAATATTCCAATTTAGTGTCAACTTTATTTTGAATATTAAATGCATTTAGACACACTCTTACTAATTGCTTTAACCCTTTAGGGAGATAGGAAGTAAGAATTTGCTAATATTCTAAATGCCAGTAAAAATTTTGAATAAATAAAGTAACATAAAGAACGTTAAATATGGTAGACGATATATGATCCATACCCGCATCAAAAGGATGATAAAGGGTTGTTAAATTTTAAGGGCCGATGTTGGTATTGAATAAAACAAAAATTATTTAGGAAATTAGTGTCATCTCTTTTTAGTTTGATAATATTGGTATGGTTCAATTATGTATGAAACAAAATATCGGCCAAATGGCCTCCGCGACTTCGGCGGCACACCTCCATCCGATGTTCCAGAATTTCGATGACGCTGAGGCATATTTGAGGTTCTATGGCGATAATGTGCCGAATTATCTCATCCTTTAGCTCTCTAGAATTGTTGCTGGCATATTGACGTACACCTTTTCTTTCAAATAATCCCAAAGAAAGAAGTCCAACGGTGTCAAATCACATGATCTTGGCGGCCACCACGTGAGATAACACGGCCATTGAATTTGTCGCTCAAAAGATCCATTGTTCCGTTAGCTGTGTGGCAAGTGGCACTGTTCTGTTGAAAACACATATCGTCCACATCTATATCTCCCAGTTGGGGCCATAAAAAGTTCGTTATCATCTCACGCTAGCGAACACCATTCACAGTAACTGCCTTACCGGCCTCATTTTGGAAAAAATACGGCCCGATGATGCCGCCAGCCCATAAACCGCACCAAACAGTCATTCCTCCAAATGCGCGAATTCTGCTTATTGACGCATCCACTGAGATGAAAATGTGCCTCGTGAGTGAAGATGATTTTCTTAAAAAAAACTGATCATCCAACGTTGCCATTTCTTGTCACCATTCTGACCATTGACGTTTGGAATGATCAAGAGGCTTTAGTTCTTGAGTCAATTGCACCTTAA
This sequence comes from Phasia obesa, assembly GCA_949628195.1. NCBI lineage: Eukaryota > Metazoa > Arthropoda > Insecta > Diptera > Tachinidae > Phasia > Phasia obesa. The sequence goes on along the minus strand of OX451216.1, from coordinate 138,482,655 downwards.
AAGCGTGTAAGTGCAAGACTTTATGCATAATGTTCATAAACGACGAGCGTTGGAGGTGCAATTGTTGGACACGACGACGACGACGAGTTCGGCTGCGAACAGCAGCAATATTTTCTGTAGTACGAGCTGTACGTGCATGCACTGGTGTTTTCACATCTCTACAGATCCGGTTTGCTAAAAATTTTGCACGATTTCTTTTGACTGTACGCACATTTGGACGATTAAATTGACCGAAAAAATCACGAAGTGCACGATATGCATATTGATATGAACGCCCATTTTCATAATAATCCTAAATAACTTTAACGCGTTGCTCGATTGTATCAAAATAAGTGCAGCAAAAAACTTGACGTTTAGGTGTGGTTCACATTCAACATCAGCCCTTAAAATTTAACAACCCGATATTTTGACTTCCGCGGATTTGATAGAAATACCATAATAACGCTGATATGTCTTTCCATCAATACCTGGACAAGTGTCTTCGTTTTTAACTCCATGACACTTGACATTCTTTTGGTAATTTGGCAACAACGATCACTATTCTGTCATTCTGTCAAGTCAAGAAGTAAATGCCAAATAAGGATCAATTTAAAGACAAGTTGGTATTGATGCCAACTTGGGTACTACTTGGGTACTGAAAAAACCACTGATATAAATGTATAATATTAAATGGGGAATATTGGACGTAATAACATAACATAAGTGGATGATAAAATAACGTCCCTTTCTTAGCATTATAACTCGTTAAAACGTTTCACGTACAACTGAATGTGCGTGCGTTTAAATCGATTCAATTCCGTGAGTCTACTGTTGCAGTAAATTAAATAATTTAAAAAAAAACTTAAATAATTTAAAATATTCTCTTACATTCATATCAACCATATCAAATATTCATTTTTTTACTTATTGTTTTCCTCAATTACTGTTCCATAATTTATTAAACTTTATTATTATTTTATTTAAATTAAAAGCACGCCTTTTGTTTTATAAAGCCATGCGGCAGCATTTGCTTTATCACTCGCAAATCGTCTAGAAATTTCGTATGAAAAGCACTAAAATTTTTGAGTTATTTCTATACAAAATTTTCTGACGTATCGCTCGCTTGTACAACAGAAACCGCACATTAATTAAAGTTAAAAGAATTTTTTTTTCCAGATTGAGTGATAAACTATTAAAGAAAAAATAGGATAAATTTTATTTAAGACACTAGTGGAGTGTTCTGCGAAGAATGCTTAAAAATAATGTAGCGATCCAGCAAATGCATTACATTCTGCTAGGTTCCAACAATTTTTTTTTCGCATTTTTCTGTTTAAATATCCACTCTATTCGCTTTAAATTTCAAATCACTCTGAGCAATAACTGCGAATATAATATCTTCTGAGAGATCAAAAGTCTATGGCTTAATGCCAATAAGCTTGTGCTTTCACATAGCCCTGAAGAAAGTAATGCATGGTACCAAATGACTTGATCATGGCGGCCAATTCACAAATCCTCGTCAAGAAATGATACAAGCGCCAAACATTTTTTTTAGCAAAGCAAAAATAGTTTAGCGTCATTTTGTTTGATAGTAATGCTCTTAAGTTTTGGGTATAGAAATTCGAGTAACATGAACCTATAGCAGTCAATGTTGTTTAATTTTCATTCCGAAAGGCCCAATGAGGCCGCCATACCATAAACCGATTCAAAAAGTAATTTTTTCGAATGCAATTTTGCTTATTAACAAAGTTTTTCAACCAAAAATGTTTCTTTTATTATTTTAAATAAAATAATAAGAACATGACCTTAGCCGAGTGACCAATCCTCATCAAAAGATGATCCATGCACCAAACCTCTCCCTCAGTATAGCGAGAGCAGCAACGGCTGCATAACACATAGCTGCATTGGTTGGAGTTGCATCTCTTCATAATTGATGTGCTGGTTATGGCCATAGAAATTCGCATAACACGGTCCTAGCAGTCAGGGCTATTTTATTCTTATTCCGAAAGTAATAGGGTCCTTTGACGCCGCCACACTATAAAACTCATCAGATAGTGTGTTTTTTTTAATGAAACGGAACTTTATTGAACACGAATGGGTTGCTTTCGCAACAATAATGACAATTTTGTTTATTAAGATAATCTTTCAACCAAAAATTTTCCTCGTCCGAAAATACTTTTTTTTTGCAAAATCATTAACGTGTTGCAAATGCCCAAGTGCCCAGTTAGAAAATTCTCGAATCAATACGATTTTATAGGGATGCAAACCTTGAACTAACGCAGTATTCTCCATAGTAACATATGAGATAGCCCCAGTTGTTGTGATAGTCTTGAAATCAACAAATTTGGACAACACTAGCAGTTACAGTGCCTATATTCTCATAACTTCTGTCGTTTCGTTGTCATTCTGGTATCAGAGCCATCACTCGATCTGTAGTCATAGATAAAAATCTGGAGTGGCCTATACTTACCTAACATGAGGCTAGAGTTTCTGTCGTTTACCCAGTTTAGTTGGACTGCTTTTAGCTTTATTTGTGTGAACTTTGATTCAACATGATCTTTTCAGGTAAGGCGCCTATCAATATGTGTACCACCGTATTTGACGTCTGAGGTATCATTTGGTTATTTAGGCGAATGTAGGGGGCACGTGTCCCTCGCAGTGTGAAAGTTATACAAGTATATTTTTGTTTATTCACCTTATCCTCCATTTCTTCCACCATTTTTCAGAATTGAGTAAGTATGTGCTATTGATAATATTGTGATGCTACTTGGGCGTTTGCATGAATACTTAAAAAAGCTGTGTCGTCAGCGAATGTCATTCTGTGGACTCGGTTAGTAGTTAGCATATCTGTATACAACAAGTATAGAATGGGTCCCAATATACTACCTAGAGAAACTCTGGCTTAAGTGGGCTATGTTGAGCTTAATCTCCTTCTTTTAATATAAACTTTCTAGCACCTTATAACAGCTTATAGAAGTTTTCGGGCAACTTCAACTTTAACTAATAGTTAATATTACGCCTTCGTGGCATACCTTATCGAATGCCTTAGAAACGTCGATAAAAAGCGCAGTATTTTTTTTTTCTTCAAACGTATTTTTAACTACTTTTACTAACCTGTGTTTGTTAGATCGTACTAAGTTGTATTCTGAAGCCGAATTGATGATTCGGAATACATCCTTTGGGGCTCATAATTGGATTCAACTTAGTTATTTTTCTCAAGCAGCTTTTATATGTTTGATATAAGGCTTATAGGTCTGTATGATTCTAATTTTTGTGGTCTTTTCCTGGTTTAGGAATCACAGTAATCAAAGAGAATTTCCCCTCTGCGGGAGAGTAATGTAACAAAAGTATTGTAGGAAAGTATTGAAAACAAATCGAGTAATTTTGCGAGCTAAATGGGGAAACTCATATAACATAATGTTACTGGGTTACTCCGGGACTAGCCTCTACAGGTATCATTTCCTGCCAAGCCTCCATATGAAGTTCGCAAGGAAGGTTTACCTACGACTGGTTTTTACTTTTTACGCCATAGTAAATATTATGATTGTGCAGTTACGTCGAGGAATTCCAAGTAGTCTTCGAGGTGTTAGTAGCTTTTTTCATATTTTATTTATTGTATCTTCAATATATTTTTAAACTAACAATAATTTCTCATATATTAAGTCGAAAATAAAAATATATATAAAAATTAAGTCCAGCCATTTCTGGTCATAAAAATTTTAAGATTCACGGTTGCTGCTGTCATTTGCTGGTCATCCTATCCCTGTGATGCTTGTGTCAGAGAAGCAATGTCCCTTCTTCTTAGACGAATGTAACCACGTTCATTTAGTATGTTGAGGACAAGAGGATTTGGATGTGTTTCAAGCTCCTTTAAATACGTTACTGTATATTTCACTATTTCTGCTTTAACTGATGCCATCAGAAAGTATATTCGAATCAAAAAAAAAAAAATAATTATTATCAGTTTGCGGTTGTTTGCGGTTCCAAGTAAACTACCGCAAAACTATACGGCTCTCCATCTCCATATACCGAAGGTACACACTGGATTTTATTTTGATATGCCAAACTGTATAACCTGTAAAGCGTTTATAAAAAGAGTGATACATATTTTGGGGGATGTCAAGTAAACTAAGCCTTCCCGAAAAATATTGGCATACAAATCTGGTACCTAAGGATATAAAAATGTCCAGAGAAAAAAAAGGAAAACCTAAATATTGACACTTCTTTAAATTTTGTCGACGAATACCCGCAACGAATTTTTGTCGACGAATTCGTCGTACTTTGCGAAGTTAGTCATTCGTCCCAGTTATGTTCATACCATAATAAAACCTAAATCACAGAAACTTTCTTAAAGTTGAAATAGTTTGCATTTCCTTTTTTCTTTTGGTTTTTTTTTTGTCCTTCTAAACTCCTAAATTCTACTTAAGACCGGAATAGTTTGCATTTTCTACCCATTTTGCAGAAATACATCTTAAAAAGCAAAAGTTTTTAAACGATCCTTTTTTGAGTAGATTTGATTTGATTTCAGTTATTTTATTTTTCATTTTTCATTTTAATATTTTCTTTTTATTTTAAAGCTCAAAAGACCCTTTAACCTAAATAACTAAATTTTCATTACATTTGATACATAAACAGTTATTTTGTATTTTTAATAAGAATCATTTCTTTAATTAAAATATACATTTTTTGCCTTGATTCTTCATTCATTCATTTATTTAGGAATTTTTGACTTCTTTACGAAAATATCTGCCTGCAGTTACAAAGATAAACCTTTGGCTTTGTTTAAATATATTTTGTTTTTTCTTCATATTTTAATATAGTGACTGTTTGTTGTTCATGTGTTTCTGACTCAATTAGTTTTTATTTTCGTCTTTTTTCCTTCTCCTATATTTTACAAACTTTTGTCAATTATTGCGGTAGAAATTAAACAAAAAAGTGTTTTAGCAACATTTGCCTTTTCTGGCATTTTCCTTTGCTTTACTTTGAATTAGTTAAATATGTCATTAACAAGAGTTAAACAAAATGCATCTGTTAATAAAATTTTTTTGTAATTTTAGAATATGTATATGCCTTTGTACGTATGTAAGGCTCTAAAACCAAATATCATTTAGAGTCATTACTCTGTTTTAATTAAGAAAAAAATTTTCAACAAACTTTTTTGAGAAAATATTTTTTTTCTTTGTATTCAACGGGTGATTTTTTTGAGGTTAGGATTTTCATGCATTAGTATTTGACATATCACGTGAGATTTCAGACATGGTGCCAAAGAGAAAGATGCTCAGTATGCTTTGACATTTCATCATGAATAGACTTACTAACGAGCAACGCTTGCAAATCATTGAATTTTATTACCAAAATCAGTGTTCGGTTCGAAATGTTCGAAATCGACAAATTTTGTTCAGCGATGAGGCTCATTTCTGGTTGAATGGCTACGTAAATAAGCAAAATTGCCGCATTTGGAGTGAAGAGCAACCAGAAGCCGTTCAAGAACTGCCCATGCATCCCGAAAAATGCACTGTTTGGTGTGGTTTGTACGCTGGTGGAATCATTGGACCGTATTTTTTCAAAGATGCTGTTGGACGCAACGTTACGGTGAATGGCGATCGCTATCGTTCGATGCTAACAAACTTTTTGTTGCCAAAAATGGAACAACTGAACTTGGTTGACATGTGGTTTCAACAAGATGGCGCTACATGCCACACAGCTCGCGATTCTATGGCCATTTTGAGGGAAAACTTCGGAGAACAATTCATCTCAAGAAATGGACCGGTAAGTTGGCCACCAAGATCATGCGATTTGACGCCTTTAGACTATTTTTTGTGGGGCTACGTCAAGTCTAAAGTCTACAGAAATAAGCCAGCAACTATTCCAGCTTTGGAAGACAACATTTCCGAAGAAATTCGGGCTATTCCGGCCGAAATGCTCGAAAAAGTTGCCCAAAATTGGACTTTCCGAATGAACCACCTAAGACGCAGCCGCGGTCAACATTTAAATGAAATTATCTTCAAAAAGTAAATGTCATGGACCAATCTAACGTTTCAAATAAAGAACCGATGAGATTTTGCAAATTTTATGCGTTTTTTTTTTAAAAAAAGTTCTCAAGCTCTTAAAAAATCACTCGTTATTTTATTCGAAAGCCAAATAGTTTTTGTTATTTGTTATACTTAATGTAACAGAGTCATGTGCGAGAATCATAAAGAAGCTTTTTGCTCTCTTACTCTACTTTCTCATCAACGTATTAAGCCTTTGCCATTTTCTACACTATTAGTCCTTTTTTTATTTTTATTAGTTTTGAAAAAGTCTTCAATTTTAATTACATCATATCTTCGCTTCGTATTCTATTCTTAATATTTTATATATTCTCAACCACCTCTTTAACGTTTTTGATATCCCATAGACCTTTTCCTTTTTAGTAAAATGGAGAAGAAGTGAAAAGTTCTTTCTCCATTTTGTAAAGCGAGAAGTTCTTCTGCATTTTACAACACCTTTAAACTATTCTATATTTTATCTTCATCAATAAGTTATCATCTCCTAACCTCCAGCTTTTAAAACTGCCATCTTCTACTGTCTCCTCTTCAGCTTAAGTAATCTCCATTTTCTGTATTCTGAATGTAATCCACAATAATGTTTAAGACTCTTATTTTTATAGTCATTCAAATCTACGTATTTTATTTATATAAAAGTACCCATCCCTGGATAAAATTCAAAAATTCTTGTAAAACTCTGTTATTGTAAGGCACACCTCCATCTGAATGACTCTGAGGCATAATTGAGGTTCTATGCCGTTAATGTGCCGAATTATCTCATCCTTTAGCTCTTGAATTGTTGCTGGCATATAGACGTACACCTATTCCTTCAAAAAACCCCAAAGAAAGAAGTTCAACGGTGTTAAATGACATGATCTTGGCAGCTAATTGACATCGCCACCACTTGAGATAATACGGTCATTGAATTTGTAGAGCAAAAGAGAAATAGTTTCGTTACCTGTGTGGCAAGTGGCACCGTTCTGTTAAAACCACATATCGTCCACATCCATATCTTCTAATTCGGGCCATAAACAGTTCGTTATAATCTCACGATAGTGAACACCATATACAGTAACTGCCTGAACTGCATTATTTTGAAAAAAATACGGCCCGATGATGCCGCCAGGCCATAAACCGCACCAAACAGTCACTCTTTGTGGATGCATTGGTTTTTCGACAATTACTCATGGATTATCATTGGCCCAAATAGGGCATTTCTGCTTATTGACGAATCTTCGAAAATTGATCATCCACTGGTGCCATTGTTGCCACTGTTGCTTGATTGTGTATATTTCCATGGCTCAAATTGAGTTAGTCTGAAATTGAGAAATGTCAAATTAAATGCAGAAAAAAAACTTGTTTCACATTCAACATCGGCCCATAAAATTTAATCATCCGATATTTAGCGCAATTTTTGCGGAAAAATAGTAATCTATATTTTAATCAGGATACTACAGTACCTTCTCAAAAACTTTATTAAAATATATCCAGTAGTTTTAATTTGATGTGAACACAGACAGAAAGACATACAGACAAACAGGAAAAAAGTTACTATTTTATTATTATAGATGTTGTATCCTTTAATCTCAATACATTTAGTTCAGTGTCGTTTTTTTCACTCCAAATAATAGGATTTCTGAAGTTCCTCAAAATTAAAAATTCTTCAAAATTAAAAACAAAAAATAGTCGCAAGGTGCTAAATCTGGAGAGCTTGTTAAATTGAGTAATAGTTCGTAGCTAAATTTGGAGATATTTGCCATAGTGACTACAAACGTGTGCAAATATGCCTTGTCTTGATCAAGTTACTCATCTCGCGGATACCCAGTCATAAAAAGAATGAATATGAAGGCCTTCTGAAGGCCTCTTTACACCTTCTTTAGACTTCACAAGGCCTTCTAGTTACATTTCATACTCATATCTTTTTTTTACATGTTGTCATTGCGGAACAGGTTTCACTTTCGCTGTAGCGGCACAAGCATTGTAGAAAGTCATCCGCAAATGTAATGCATTTTGGAAGAAAGATGTACTAGATTTTTTATAAGGGAGAGCTAAGACATAGATTGTCGTGATTGTCGTTGATATATAATGTCAAGGCATTTTTTCTGGAAGCCCTGAAGTGAAATGACCGTTTTAGTTTTACCATTGATTAACGGATATGTTAAGCTGCCTACATCCTCCACCACTTCACTTAGTTTTATTCTGCGACCGTCTTACAGTCTAGGAAAAAACTCTACATACAGCACAATATTTTTAGATTTCCACTTTTACAGTAATATTTGAAAACAACTTAGTATGAGCTTAATTCTGACGTTTTAGTTAAAGTTATTTATGTTATTTAAAAATTTACTAATATATTCATGTCAACAAAGATATTCTCGAATATAACACAAATCAGTGGGAAAAAAGTCTACATACAGTGTAGACATTTTGTGAGAATATACAGCGTAAACATAAAAATGCGGTTATTTTCGCATATTTGACTGCTTTGACAAACGATATTAACATTCAGGAACAAAAAGTCAAAACTAAAATATTTTGAAATATAAAAAATGTAAAAAAGAAAATAAATACAACTTTCCGTTCGCAATTTAGGGGTAAAACTCCGAAATGAAAACAAATATTTCGGTGAAATTTCAAAAATAGTGAGCTTAAGTCGTGCTACTGTCCAAACTATTATAAAAAACTACGAAAGCACAAATAGCACCGAAAATAAGACAAGATCTGGCAGGCCAAGGAAGTTTTCAAGTCGGAATGTGCGAAATATTCTTAGAGAAATGCATCATAATCCACGCAGAAGTGCTCCGAAATTGGCGGAACACATGGAAAAATGTTCTAGTGTTTCTGTGACGTCACGAACAATTATAAGTGTTTTGCATGAAAACAGCTTTAGAATTAGAACGCCGCGAAAGAAACCACTAATTTCTGCTAAGAATCGGCACCTACGTCGAATTTGCAAAAGCTTATCTAAATAAGGATTTGAATTTCTGGAAAACTGTCTTATTTACCGATGAGAGCAAGTACAATATTTTTGGAAGCAACGACCGACCAAATTTATGGAGAAAACCCAATACTCCACCTGAACCGAAGAATATAATACCTATGGTGAAACATGGTGGTGGTTGCATTATGGTTTGGGGAGCTATAGCATCATCTGGGGTGGATCGTTTGGTTTTCGTCGATGGTAATATGGACAGACATCAATATAAAAGTATATTGGAACAAAATTTGAAACCATCCGTCGAAAGCTTGGGTCTTGGAAATCGTTGGATTTTTCAACAAGACAACGACCCCAAGCACACCGCTCACATAGTTCGAGACTGGCTTTTTTTCAACTTTTTCCTATAGCGAAATTCAAAATATTGTGGAAAATTTTCAAGATTATATCTTTTCTGAGTTAAAAACTAGACGATTTACAATTTAAAAATTCTAAAATTTTTGAATTTTTGGGTATTTTAGCTTAAAATGGCCGTCAATCGTATTTTTTAATAGAACAAAATGTTCTTAAGGCATATATAAAAATTTTATATCTTTCTGTAAGCTAACTATATGTACGTAGGTTAAAACCGATATTTGCCTCAAATTGAGCAACCTTGTAGTAAATAGAGGTCCTTCAATTTGACCTATTTTCCATTGTAATTTTGACTTTAGCCTATAGGTTCTTAAATCTCTAAGATGAAATCGGAAAAAGAATACTGCCGTAATAACGCTATATATACTGCCAAGCTGAAAGTATTGTTTGACCCCTAGTCCCCATGTGGACTTTATAGGCAAAATACTAAGAAATTCCCATTTTGGGATTTTTGGCATTTTCATTCACAGCTTTTTTTCTACTTCGGATCATATTACTTTTTGCCAAACAATTCTGCCTATTCGATTTGTTTATGTCTACCTCCTCTACTAATCTGGTTTTTCAATAAGTTTATTAATAAGTTCTCCTTTCTTCCTTTCTTCCTTCTTTCCCTCTTTCCACTATATTTAACCAACTAAAATTTTTTAAATTTTTAGTTGGTTTTTTTATAATGATTTTTTTTCCAAATCCCAAATAAAATTTAGGTTTTTTGGATAATAGAAATATGTTTTTATACATTCATCTTTTTATCCTCCAAAGTTAATGAACTTTTGTGAATGATACTTAAATTAAACAAGCGTGTGAATGCACAAATAAGAAAAAAAAACTTTAAGCCCAAAAACCTAACTGTGAGTGGTGCATACATGAATCGTCTACTGAGAGGCAGTAAGGAAAAGTGGTTAATGTGCACACAACATGTATGCGCACTTTAGATATTTCTATCAACGCAAACACTAATAAATCAGTCAAGTGCGAGTTAGACTCACACACATAGGGTTCCGTACTATGTTTAGTACAACTTTAAATTTCAAGTTGTTAATTTTTTCATGTCTTATTGGGAACCCTTTAATTTTGAACTTAAATTCATATTCGCGAAATTTGCATCACTTTTGAAACACCCTTTATAATATAGTAATTATTGTTATAGCGGCCATGGTAATACATTTTCTAAAAAAATATCAGCGCCTACCTATTGCGGTTCAAAAAATAAGATAATATACGTGAAAAACATGTCACTGATGGAACACCCTTCAGTTATTAGTAATTATTACAGTGGCCGAAGTCCAACATCTACTTTAAACATCTCAAGTATCTACCTATTATGGTTCAAAAATAAATCTATTTAGGTACAAATCATCTCTCTATCGGAACACCCTTTAATTTTGTTATTTTGTTATTTGTTATAGCGCCCATAGCAATTCTCTGTCTGTGAATATATTACGATTAAAAAAATAAGACACTGTACGTGAAAAACAAGTCACTGTCAAAACACCCTTTAATTTTTAGTAATTGTTATAGCGGCCGTGGCAACACATCTTCGGTACAAATGGGGAGAGTCTACATATTTTCGGAACACCCTATAAGTTTTAGTATTTGCTGCTATAGTGCCCATAGTTATACACCTTCTGTGAATATTTCAAGAGTCTACCTATTATGGATCAAAACTCAGCCATATACCTGTAAATCACGTCACTATCGGAACATCCTTTAATTTTAAGGTTTATTTTTTATACTAGTTTGTATAGCGAACTAAATTTTAATTACTGTTTATAAATTTTAGGTATATGCCTCCTACAGTTCAAGAAATAAGCACATATACGTGGATAACACGTGTCTATCACAACACCCTATAGGTTTTAGTATTTGTTACTATATCGGCAACAGTTATGGATCTTCTGTAAACATTTATACCTCTTACAGTTCTAGAGATAAAAGGAGCAGACGGACGGACAGACATTGTAGGGTTACAATAGGGTTACGTTTTTACCCTTTGAGTACGAAACCCTAAAAATGGATAGCAGATGAGTTTTTTTTAACCTACGATTACAACAATTAGAATAATTTATTTACGTTTTTATCTAAATTTCAAGATTTATATTACATAATCGCCTGCTGTCCTTTTCTGTGCCATCTTTTTTAAACAATTTTCTCCAAGCCCTTCCTAAGTCGGTCTATCAGTCAGGGGGTTGCGAGTTGGATTGCTACCAAGGACTGGAAGTTTTCTGCAGAAGAAGAGGAAGAGCTTCGCGGGTAGTCTTGTCTTAAAAAAACAAATCACACCCTGGGCTTCGCCACAATATGACAGTGATGACAACTTTAGCAATTTAAGCTTTATCACTGCCAAGAGTATTTTCATGCCCCGGACCTTTAGCTGCTTTTGTTGCCATGCAACTTTATTTTGAACGCGTTACGTTACTCGCTGCGATTTGGGTTTCAAAAACAGTCTCACCATTAATTGATGAAAGGTTAAGTAGAAATCCAGGATCACTTCAGGCTACGGATTCTCATAGTTCCGTTTTATTAGGTTACTAATCAGTTTTCCAAAAGCTCTTATCTTCCAGTCTCAGGTCCATAAATACCTCCGAGATTACTGCCCCATATATAGGGGATGGACTCGACATATTTATCACTCAGTACAAGAGCAGAATAGATTGATTACAGATGTCTTAATAAATTGTAGGGAGGTTGAACGCTACTAGCTGATAAGCTAAGATTACTAAGGCACAAAGAAATTTTTAAAAATAAGTGATAGCGACTGGTTCTAGTTCTAACAATTTCTATGAATGAAACCTGTAACTTTAATATGGCGATTGCCTAAAACTTTAACAATAATACTTTGGGCCAGCAGCTGTAATACAAGATTGCCTGCTTTTTAAACCAGCTACGATATGTGTTCTTTATCCACCATTCACGACTACATACCCTTTTGTACCACCTCTAATTTGGCAAGTCATGGGACTAGAATGGTTGGCACAATTGTCGCGAGTATATACTAAATTATAAATATTTATTTACACCTTCAGATCTAAGGAAGCTTTCACTGCAAAATTGTCAGTGTGTAGTGTGTTTTTATTTTCATCATTTTTTCGATAAAAGGAAAGAAAATTATGAGACGGTTATAATAGTTTAAGATTTTGTAGTAATAAGGGGTGATCCATTTCAAGGTTCTCTACTTTTTTAAAGAAAAAACACAGAAATTTTAAATTTAATGGAGAACGTTTATTACCGTTTGAAAGAACATTCTTTGGCATTTATTTAAGATTATGTCTATCAAATGTTGGCCGTTCCATCCATTGAGGCCAATTTTCAATGACTCGTTCGAGCATTTCGACTGGTAACTGGCAAATGACACGCGTGATGTTTTACTCCAAGGTCTGAATCGAAGCGGGTTTGTCTGCATAAACCTTAGACTTTACATATCCCCACAAAAAAAAATTCTAACGGTGTGATATCACATGATCTTGGTGGCCAATCGACCGGCCCAAAACGTGAAATTATGTGCTCAGCGAAATGTTCTCTCAATAAATCCATTGATTGATGCGATGTGTGGGAAGTGGCGCCGTCTTGCTGAAACCAAATGTCGCTTCAATTTCAGGCATCAAAAAGTCGGTTATCATGGCACAATAACGGTTGCCATTGACGGTTACGTTCGCACCGCCATCATTTTTAAAGGAATATGGACCGATGATTCCACCGGCCCACAAACAACACTAAACCGTTGTTTTTTCTGGATGAAGTGGCAGCTCTTGGATCTCTTCAATTTTGTTTGTTTATATACCCATTGAGCCAGAAATGGGCCTCATCGCTAAACAAATTTTGCTTCGAAAACGTCGGATCTTCTTGGAACTTTTCAAGAGCCCATAGAGTGAAGCGATTCAGGCGTAAGTCTTTCCATTATGAAATGCCAAACAATACTAAACAAAAATAACATGAGAGCATGACACGACTCACATGTGATCTGTCAAAACAAGGCTATTGAAAAAAGTACCTGGAATTAAATCACCCTTTACACACACATTACAATCGGAATGACACACTTTATATCAGCAGATCAGTAAAAATCATCCAATAATTTCCATAGTAATAAAAACTACCTTATATAAAATACCATGCGGGAAATTATTCCATTCGTACTGCTTATATGACCTGTCAAACTAAAAATAGTTCAAGAAGTTATGGGTCGTGACTGATGAATAGAGGACACATCATGTGTTTTTTAATATCGAAGATTAAGATACTTCTGTTATATCTGAGCAACTTGGTGGCCTTCATGACCATAGACTCTTTGAGCACCATTCGAGCCTGCCTACATATAGTGGACTCCCTCCACCTGTTCAAGTTTAATGAGTTCAGCCATATTAGGACCTTCGTTCGCATTATGTCATTACCCAGCGCTACTCTGGTTTCTAGTCCCCAGCAGATCGCCCTTTTTCTAGTTGATCTGCTGCGCATTAATGTTACTTCATTAACCGAGGTTCATCTGTTAATTTTCAAAACACATATCACCACTAGTTTGAAGTACACGTTTACCTGCCTCAGGAGTCCAAGCAACGGAGACGTACTGCACCAAACGCAAACTACAGGACAAGTTCAGCCCAGCTGATTATACACCTGCTCCAGCTCTGCCGTCCATAAGAGAACCATCAGTAAAAATACTAATGTCGTTCTCCATACACTTATTTTGTATAACGCCTTCCGCATTGTGTGTCCGATCCAGTCTCTCGACTACTTTTCTTCTACTCATGCGTTCCATCGGCATTTGAGTTTTCCTAACCTCCTTACTAACTAGGGGCGTAATGCTCTTGTGGACACATCATGTAACTGATTTGCAAGTGTTAAAATGTAGACAATTTACTTAGAGAGCGGATGGCATTATAGTAACCGGCACTGAACAAGTACATTAAGGTTAGGTCAAACATCATTTACAGGTCATCGTTATATTAAAGTGACAGATCCCTTTCAATGAAAGTGTTACTATTCAATCCGTTTCCTATTACTTAACAAAAATTCAGTGTCCTTCTCCCTAGAGTAGTTTTAGATTAATATGAGAAAAATAGGAATAAATAAAAGAATAAAAAAATTTTTTCACATCCTATAAGCGAGTATTTAAAAAAATTTACTGCTGAATTATTAAAGAAAAATTATTACATCGAATGTATTTCATATGTTTCAACAGTTTGTCTCTAGGTGTTTTTTTTTTTTTGCCCACCATTTTAAAGTTTAGCTGTCAAATGATGTTATACAATTTTTTTAGACGGTGTGTTGAATGGCTGGCTGTAGCAGACGTTCAAACAAGTGCAACTTGAAAGCAAATAAAAAAATATTTGGTATAAAAGTAAATAGATGTGGAGTGGTTAGTGTCTAAACTGACAGTTTTTATTTGTTTTATTTTGTTTTTTTATTTATTGATGTTGTAGTAGAAGTTGTCACTATTTGTTGCAACCAAGAGAGAAAGAGCAACCAACATCAACAACAAGGAAACATTTACAGCTTAAATTCTTTGAATTGTCCTTCTAAGTTTTGGTTGGACATTTTTTGCCTCTAGATTTTTTTTTTTGTTTGATTTACTCAAAAACTTTTTTGTGTTAATTTAATCTCTCTTTATTTCTGTTGAGTAACAGAGATGGACAATTAGGTATTAAAACTTTTGCTTGAAAACTCAAAAAAAGTCAATACAATAACTACTGCAAAGTCAATACAACAATATGATATAAAGATGGTATTGGTAAAGTTGTATATAAAAGCAAGAATTTTTTAAGTTGTAAATAATTTACTACTAACTTATCCGTCCCTGCTTGATTCTGTTGATCCATTAAACGGTAGCAGTATGAGTGCTTGCTTGCTTGCTTTGCTCTGTATGAGTTAACATTACTTTGTTCCTTTTTTTTTCTTCGTGTGGTTTCGTTATATATTCTATCTGTTGCGGCAAATGTCATATAAAGTTACAAGTTGTCAAGCCTTCATATAAAGAAACAAAAAAAAAAAAGTGAAATAAGAAAAAATTGTAGAAATATGTAAAATGAAATTGTAAAAACACAACGTCACTGTAAATAAACACTGCTAAAATATTAATATGACATGGTAATTCTTGAAAAAAATATTAAGAAAATTAAATAAAAATACTTACAAATGATATGGTGTGAATTGGAGAACTAAAGTTGGGCTCATAGTACTCGCTCTCATATACACACATTTTTTTAAAGTAAAATCATGATATTAATGGATTTTGGACGATGGTGAATAGCTGGTTTAATTTGTATTACAGGATAACAAGTATCTGAATTATAAATGTAAATATAATGCATTTCCTGTCTGTCTGTCTTTCTTTTTTTGTGCTCGCATCACGTAAAAACTACTAGATGGATTTTAACAAAATTTGGTCTGAAGGTACCTTGGTATTCTAATTCCAATATAGGATATCTTTTTTTCGCAAAAAAATACTATTTCCAAGAGAAAGTGGATAAAAGGCAGCGAAAGTACACCATTTTTTTTTACCGATTTAAAAGTACTGCATTCTTTAAGGCATATTTTATTTTTAAAAGGGGTATATTTTAAACACGGTGGCGCAACAGATGGCACTGTTTTAAAATAATGGAAAAATGAATTGAAATCGGTACATTTTAAACACGGTTGCGCAATAGATGGCGCTGTTTTGAAATAAAGACACAATATGAAGTCTTTATTTTAAAACAGTGCCATCTATTGCGCAACCGTGTTTAAAATGTACCGATTTCAATTCATTTTTCCATTATTTTAAAACAGCGCCATTGGCTATTACTGCCAAATAGCCAATTGAATAAAATTTGTATTTGATTTGTGTTTTTACTGTGTGGAATTACATTGTTATTAAAATATTTTAAAGACCTATTATAGAGCTCTACAATAATTTTTAGAATTTTATATAAATCTTAGAATTTTATCCAGGGATGGCTACCCTTATATAAAGTAAATACGTAAGAGTCTAAAAGTACTTTCAAAGCAAAATCAAAAAAAATATTTTTAGGACGCACACAACGTGTGTGGGCACAGCTAGTAATAAATAAATGACATTAGTGGGTGGAGGTTAAAATGGAAGGGGCACTGGATGATATTTAAAGCTAAAAAGAAGGAAAAAAATAGAACGATATCTGTTGTATATTTGGTACGATCAGAAAAACGGTTATTTTATTTGCTAAAATTTATAATGAAAGAAAAAAAATGTAAATAATAAAAAAAGTTATATCAATTTTTTTATTTTGTAGTCTGTGAGAAATTCTTAAGCAGTAGAAATATCTGGAATAATCAAAATTTTCAACTGAAAGAGAAGCATGCATCGACGACAATTTTAGGGACCAATAAACGTCTACGACTAAACAGATCTGATAGGTAACCTAGAGAAAGGATTTTATTGTTAGATAGCAAAAATATAAAATAAGTATGTTACGATCTTACTAATTAAAAGCTTTGGATAGGTTTCAAGCTGCTGTTTGCGGCATTTGGATTTGAGGCACCTCTTACCCTGATCCAATCATCTTTAAACTTTACAAATGACTTAAAAATAGCAAATGGCAACTTTTTATTACTATTTAATATTGAAATTAATATTAAAATCCACTGCTTCAGAAACCCACAATGCTACTCTGGAGAGCTCGGGTTAGTGCTAGATTGACAGCCAAACTTCTCTTCTATATTTATGTAAAATTTTGTAGCAATTTCCCCAATAGTTTAAAAATGCACATTTTATTTCCAAATTATTTAAATACAGCCCCACTGTGCAACGTTTCAACCTTTTATAAAGAAAATATAAGCAACCATTTGGAAAATATTTAAATAATATAAATCATTCCCTGAGAAATTTTTCATATTAATCTAACTAGATCATAAATTTATTCTAACACCTCTTTACTTTTAATTGAGAAATTTGTAATAATTTATATTTTTATGGCCTGAATTAAGGGATTAAAAACCAATTTATGACATATTTTTCACACCACCAATGCCAGTTAAGACCAATTAACACCACAACTCAGCTGTTGCTCTTGGCGTCAGTAATTTAGTTTCCTTAATCTTAAGAATTTTGTTAAACACACAAGTCAGGAGTAAAATAGGCAAACCACAGATAAAAATTAATCTTTTAAAATTGTAACAAAAAATTGTATAGATAAGGTTTGTTTTTTAGTGAAAAAATAACATGAGAAACAAGTATTGAAATTAAACTGAAATGCAATGTGTTAGGCCGTCATTTGGTTTGTTGCACTTTTCATTATTTGAGGAGTTCTTTAGCATGAACAAATAGTCGTGTTTGTGTTATTTTAGTGATAAAATTCTCTTTTTTATACATAAATACGTCAAACTAATAGAAACATATTGCTGTTGTCAATAAGTACACAGAAAAAAATAATATTGCTTCAGTTAAAGATTTTATTTAGTTTTAAATTTAATTAAATTTTTTATTTAAATCAATTATTTATTTAATTAAATTATCATTATTTTCTAATAAAGTGTTTTATTAAATCAAAGAAAAATTAGGCAAATTTATATCTGAATTTTTTCCTGTGTATATGTAATTGGCTTCAGCAGGATTAAATGATAAAAACTATTATATTTCCAAAAAATATAAAAAAAGACCACAATATGAGCCTATTAATTTTAGGACTAAAATTAAGAAGAAATGAAAATCTTTATCTTTATAATACTATATCCCAGGGTAACAAAATTCAGTAAATAAAGCCAGGTTCGCCATACCGTTTCAATCTATTGAGCTTGAATAATTTTATTTTATTTAAATGCTAAAAAATCCAATAATTTGAATATAAATTCTGCGAAGCTTCCGCGGCTGACATCTGCATGTTTTGAACCATTTGTCAAGAAGACAAAGCAGCATTATCGATACTATCCCTTCCTCCAAAACCAATTCAATTTATTCATCGCGAAAATTATATGGAACTTTTCTTTTTCAACGGACTCCCTTAATGTTTACACTTTCTATGTCAAGAAGTACTCAAGCTAGTCAAACGTACTCATGTTTGGGAGGGCAATACTATTCGAAAATTGGGATTAGAACGTTTCTAAAACGTTCCTTAAAGCCATATTATAGGCAGTTAAAAAATAGTGACGATCACTCTGTAGCACTATAGGATATTAGAAAGCAATAAACGAATTATCATCGGCAGTGAGAAGCAATCACAATTCTAATGGTGTTTAGACTACACCATATAAAAGACCACATCTCACCTAGTCCCCGAATAGGCCCGACATCTTTAAACCTGATAATGGTACATTCGCATATCACATCTATCAACGGGTCTGTGGAATGGAACGGAATGGAAACCTATCACAGCATAGCTGATGAATTAATTATATTTTCAGGGCTCAGGATCGATGAGTTATGTGATAAACCACTATCAACCAGTATGCAGCGAACTTGAATTAGAGAATTCAATCTAACACAAGGCAAATAAATGGCTGAACTGATGCGAGTATGGAATCGCCAGTTTGTATTGAACTAGTCTAAGTCAAACCCGTACCTGCAGTGTACTGGAAATCGAAAACCTAAATACTCTATGTATATAACAAAATCAAAGTCTTTTTTCAAAATAACGAGTTCCGGATTCCGGTTTTCACTCCTTAGTTTAATTTTAGGCGAAGAGGAGGTTAAATTTGCCAACTTTTAGGTACATAAAGTGCTTATCGGATTTGTATATATCTTGATACGCTGGTTGATAGAGCGCTAGTCTAGAAGTTTGGCGTTGCGGGTTCGATTCTCACCAAAGACTCTAGATGTTTTTTGCAGACAAGCGAAAATGTTTGCAGGTAGTTTTGTCTTATTAAAAAAAAAGATGTAAAATACCACGAGGAACATTTTAACCCACCTCTTCTATGTAAGGGAAATTTTTGTTTCTTTCATGAAAAAGCAGGTCCCATAAAACATAAAACTAAAATGACCCACAACAATAATCGTTCCAAAACTCGGATATAAAAATTTGAATAAACCAAAGCTGAACACTTATCGTGAAGACCAGAAATAAAATTATTTTAAAACACGGCTAAGGTATGAATGTCAGATGAAATTGTTCAAAATATTATTGCCACCCGAGATCTGTATGCAATCTATTGGTCGCGGGCTAATATTTAGTAACATAAAAAACTAAACGAAAATCATTACAACCATAAAAAGTAAAAAAAAACTTAAAGGAATATAGGTAGGCGTGGTCTATTGCCCGCGTCCTCGAATGGAATGATCTGTATCTCTCCCGGTGCCTTGGTAAAGTAGATTTTAACCCGAACACAGACGGACATCGCTAAATCAATCTCTATGTATCCTTATCTAGCATATTTATACTTGATGGGGTCGGAAATGAATATTTTACTGAGGTGAGGGGTAATGAAAAGCAAGAACTGTGTTTCACTTACGTACACTGTACGTCGTACAGCCCTTTGCAGTCGTTCAGCTCTTTCATATTTTCTGCTACAATTTATTTGTCTTACTTTTCTAATCGTTGCGAGAAAATATATAAAAATCAACCTCAAGAAAACTAAGTTAAAGGCTTTCACTGTCATTTGAGGTCTGTAGTGTCTGGCGTCTTTGGGTATTTTATTTAACTAAAGTAAAACTTGACTCTTCATAGCTGTGGCAATGAATGATATGCATTTGTTTATATTTACTCAAACTGGTATCATGCTACATTTATTTTACAAAACATATTGTTGCATGTTGTAAGCAAGAGTGTTTGATCGAGTCAAGGCGACACTAGAGGGTGATAAGAATATTCGATAGATACAATACATGGTTTATGCCAGTAAATCGATAAATGTCTAGGTTAGGTTTTTATTATTGGAGGTGGAAATTTCTTACAATGTTTACTTTAAGAACTACAAATAGTCTGTCACATAAATGTACACACATGGCAAGTTAATGTAAATAGAAATATGGTGTAAAATGACATTTGTATTAGTTTGCATTCAAGTACCATTGTGGATGTGAGTGTGATTGTTGTAAACATTTGTTTTATATTTCCAGTTTCTGTTTTATATCAATTGACATTTCTTTAACACCACAATTTGTTTTCACATCTTTTGGGTATTTGTTTACATTGATACTTTATTTTTGACTAAGATGTATTAAGGTTTGTGTAACTTTTATTTATATTATTGGTATTTTAAATAATTTTTTTTTAGGCATGTTTAATCAGTAGAGAAAACAGATCACATGCCTCCTTTTCAAGAAAATATACACTAGAGATTATGGTAGGCTTGCTAGAATTTCTAAAAATTAGACCAGCAGAAGTAAAGGGTGGATTTATGAGAGAATCCGAACTCTACTTGAAACAAAGCAATAAAAAAATAATGAATTAAATGAAATTTTTATTCTAATTCCGTAACATTTATATTGTGAAAATCATATCTGATTAATAATCACCCTGATACAATTGTGGAACAAGATTAACGTGAGTACCTGCCTACTCGGCCTAACCTCTTACCACCGAGTGAAACTTAGGCGTAGACTAGCGCCCCCATTGTGTAGTATAACAACACTTTACGATTGCCACCAATCGCTTTTTGTGTGTGATACAGTCATAATGAGTAGCAATTTATATAATATGGCAAGCCTTTCCAAGGCAAGCCTAGATCCACATTATAACCTCTTGCTTAGGGGTTTGGAGACTATCCAAACTCCGTCTGTTGAGAGTGCAACAGCACACTTGATCGACCTTGCACCTTAACTACTTATTCGATCTTAAACCACAACCACCACATGTACCCCCGAAGGGGACCTCACCAATAACCGTCACAGAGAGGATAGGCTCTCTGTGGGGCCACCGATTCCCGTGGTACCAGTCCTTTGGGCGCTGGTCGGGCCTCGAAGAGAACCCGTATGTTTTCACACACAGACCTTTTCTTCCAGATTTAGGCTCTAGGAACCCTAGCGTCTGGTGCCCCTATTTTCCCCGCGTCAAAGCATTTGCCATATTCCTGCAGCGACAATTGGCACCCCCGGGGGTAAATCACCCTGATACGTGAAATATTCTGGCATAAAATTTTTTTTTTTCTAAATTTTAAAAGCGTATATTATTTTATTAATGGCATGAGTTATGTTGACCGCCCCTTGCTCAAGACTTCCTAGGTTGTTAGAGTGTTATTAATGTAGGGGGAATATCGGCAGACTACTTCCTTAATGGTTCCCTTTTCGACCCCCTTCTGAACAAAATGATTATAGGCAACCAAATTGTAATTTACCAATACCTTACTTTCATATGCTACCCTCAGCCCTTAATTTAAGGTTGCTTGCATACAAGACGTATCAAATCGCATGATCTTAGAGGCCAAGAAACAGGTCAGTCCATTTCATGAAATAACATGATAACCAAATGATTTTGCAATGATTCTGCGGTTTTGTAAGATATTTTTGCGTCGTGAAATCACAAGTTGTACAGCATTTACCGCAATGACAAATCCTACCTCATTTCGATAGAAATATGAACCGTACATGGCGTTGACGGACCATCTACACTAAACTGTAAATTTTTGTAGATCCAATGGTGTCACTTTTAATTTTGTTGAAGTGTTTTTAATCCATATTCGTCAATTTTACTTGCTGATTTTATCAAAAATGATCCTTGTTTTTTTTTCATAATTTATTTATTGTGTCTTAAATTTTTTTTTTTTTGAACTAACATATATCATATATCATATCTTAAGTCTAAAATAAAAATATAAATACTTTTTAAGTCCAGCCAGTGCTAGACAAAAATAATGTTTTTTTTTTCATGAATTTTGCAATCATTTGCGTGTCATGCCTCTAATGCACGGCCCAGAAAAGCAGTATTTCTTCTTTTTAGTCGAATGTAACCAGATTCAATCAGCGTGTTATGCGCCAAAGGGTTAGGATGAGATTCGATCCTCTTTAGATATGTGACTGCATGTTTCGCTATTTCTGCTTTGACTGATGGAGTAGATTTATTCATACGTAGTATCTTATTTTGGCGCCTTTGAATTTTTTCTACATTGCTAGCTGAGGCAGTGCCCTATAATTGCAAATTGGTTTGAGGATCGACTTGTATAGTAGAAGTTTACAATCTAAGCCAATTTAGTTGTACTGCTTTTAATTTAATTTGTGTTAACTTGAAATCTATGTAGCTTTTCCAAGTAAGGCGACGGTCAAGATGTATACCTAGGTATTTGACGTCTGAAAGCTGCGGTATCATTTGGTTATTTATGTAAATAGAAAGGCATGAGTGTGAAAGTTATCTGAGTACAGTTTTGTTCTTTCACTGTTATACTCCATTTCTCCCACCATTTTTCCAAATTGAGTATGTGGTCTTGTAAAAGTTGTAATGCTACTTGGGCGCTTTCATGAATACTTAAAAAAGCTGTGTCATCTGCAAATATTGATGTTAATTGGCATAATTACCAGTAAATAAAAAATTGGTCCCAAAATACTACCTTGGGGAACTCCGGCTTCAATTAGCTGTGGCGTGCTTAAAAAATCACCTTCTTTTAGTAAAATCTTATGGTGTATAGAGCCATCCTGTTTAACATATATTTCGCCCGGATCAATGTTACCCAAATAATAATAATAATTTATCATGTTGTGGTAACGATCTCTATTGATCGCAGCGCAAGCTCCGGCTTAATTTTTAAATAAAAAAAGTCCAATAATGATACCACCATAAAGTGGTTAAATAACTTTTTCATTCGGCAAAAATTCGGTGGCCCGTGAGCTGCTAAAAAAGGAATACCATTTTCAAGAAGTTCCCCAAAAAGATGGTAAACTTTTTAGCGTATTTAAATTAAAGCTGTTTTAAAGGCAACCTATAGCCAATGCAAATAAGAGACAAACTTCTCCCTTCGTCAATTGAGAAAGTAAATGAAGACTGACTACATAAATAATCCTGTATAGTCCTAAAGCACCTCCTCTATCATCGCTCAGCCCTATAGACAGAAAGTGCCGCGCTTGTTTTAAGTCCGAAGCTGCAAGACCTTGCAGACCTGTCGGAATGCGATATCAATAGGATAAACTCATTTATCCGAGCTTCGGGATGGTTTTGCACTAAACCAAGTGTGGTTCAGCAGGAATCCTAACGATCTTCCTGTTTATCACATAAAGGGACCACAAGAACCCAAGTAAGTTGGTTTTGAATACAGAACTGTTGGCCTATGCAACCTAACCTCACTTTGTCAATTGTGCAAATCACCGATTGAAAAAATGTCCCTTGGTTACATACTTAAAGCAGGATGGGGATTTGATGTCCCCATGGTTAACAAAACCAGGGCAGCCACTTAAAAAAACGCAACATTTTCTGGGAAATATTTTTTCCCGTTTTAAGAATTCACAAGGGCCTATGTTGAATGTGAACAACACCTAAAAGTAAAGTTTTTTTTCTGCATTTAATTTTACATTTCTCAATTACATACTAACTCAATTTGAACTATGGAAAGATAAACAATCGAGCAATGGTCAAAATTGTGGCAAGAAATGGTAACGTTGAATGATCAATTTGCGAAGAAAATCATCTTCAGTGATGAGGCACATTTTCACCTCAGTGGATTCGTCAATGAGCAGAATTGCCGCATTTGGGCGAATGATAATCCAATAGCGAAAAACTAATGAACCCACAAAGAGTGACAGTTTGGTGCGGTTTATAGGCTGGCGGCATCATCGGGCCTATTTTTTCGAAAATGAGTTCGGTCAAGCAGTGTTCGCTATCGTGAGATGATAACGAACTTTTTATGGCTCGAAATGGAAGTTATGGATGTGGACGATATGTGGTTTGAACAGAACGTTGCCACTTACCACACAGCTAACGAAACTATGGCTTGTTTGCGCGACAAATTCAATGGCCGTGTTATCCTCACGTGGTGGCGATGTCAATTGGCCGCAAAGATCATGTGATTTGACACCGTTGGACTTCTTTCTTTGGGGTTATTTGAAATAAAAGGTGTACGTCGATAAGCCAGCAACACTTCAAGAGCTAAAGGATGAGATAATTCGGCACATTAATGCCATAGAACCCCAATTATGCCCCAGCGATCCCGTACTTTTTGGGAAAAGTTCGGCAAAATAAGAAAAAAAAATTCTTTGAGAGACCAAAATTCAAAAAAGTACGGGAATTCTAAAAACCAACTTTATATCCCGAAACGTGATGTCAAAGTGTTTTGCATGCATTCGCACATAATAAAAATTAAAAACACAAATATTTTGTATACATGACACTTTTTTTTCTAATCTTTTATAAAAAAATTTTTAAATAATAGTTTTTGTGAGCATAAAAACATTTTTTTTAAGTTTGTTTTTTTTTTTATTTTCAAAAATTTTATTGTTTTGTATTTTTACAATCAGCCCAAATAAAAAGTTTGGGCTGTTTCGTGCAAGAAGAAGAAGAATACTTTCTCTCAAAATTACTCTCTTTTACCCAATCTTGCAGTACGGGAACAGTTTTCGGTATAACTGGGGTCCCAAGGGATCCCAATGTTGAGTACGGGATCGCACCTAATATTTCATCTTAATTATTTAAATTTAATAAATAATAAATTTAATTTTGTTTGAACTATTTTTAGATAGATACGAAGAATGCTGACGATGGATGTAGCGATCCATAAAATGCATTACATTCTGCTAGTGTCTAATTTTTCTTTATCTCTTTATTACAAAGAAGAACTTAAGCCAGAATAAATATTAATTCATTCAATATTTCATTTTATGTATACGAAATTTTTAGCATTTCTTCTACTTTCGGGATTTTGTTGCATTTCAAAGTAGATATACATAAACACAATTAATTTACAATTCAAATTCAAATCAATTTCCCTATTATCAAGTTCAAAAAATTTCTATTTAATTGTTAAATAAAATCTTTTAACTTTTAATAGCCAACAGTAAATTAGAATATTAAAATTTATAATTTTTTAAATTCTGTACATTTACCTATTTTTACCATTACGTCAATTTTCCCTTTAAACGTATTGTTTTTTCAACACAAAAGAATTTCATTAATTTTACCTGCAATTTATATTACAAATCGGCTTATTTTGCACAATTCAACAAATTTTACAACGAAAAAAGTTGATTTTAAAATCGTGCTCTTGCATATAAAATGTATAGTGCACAGTGGTACGTTTCAGCCGAAAAGTGAGGGCTTTTTTTTAATGTAAAACTACTTCTTAAATTCCAATTCCAAAGTTTCGATCCTATTACATACAATGAAATTTATAATCAAGCTTAAGTTCGTTTTTATTCTGTCTAAGAAAGAATTAATTAAATTACAAATTAGGTGATAATATTAAAGAAAAATTGGGAAAATTTAATTTTTAGACACCAGCAGGAGCGGAATTCACATTTTCTAGACAGCCACGTCCGTCATTAGCACTCTTATATCTAATCTACTTAGGGTAGTGTTTAGTTGTAGCAATCCTATCTATAGCCAATTCATATTCTATGATGATTGATTTTTAAAATTTTTTACAATATTTTTTTTAACCACTCCAGGTGTCGGACGGTGTTAGACGGGTTAATCCTTAAAGGCACACTTAAAGCTTTAGCCTCTCGTTAAGAAGATCAGAAAGTTGTTTGGATATAATCAAAGTACCTTAAGCTGATTAACTGCATCAGTGACAGGTCGACAGATACCAGTCGATAGAATGTGATATCGCTAGTCGCCTTAACCTGACTACGTTGAGTGTAACGGCTACATATAGGAAAGTTAAGTAGTCTGATATTACCAATCTGCTGTCTGAAATCATTGCAGACCGAAGGGCGCCGAGAAGGGGCTCATAAAGTTAGTGGCCTTGATAATCCCACACTTCACCAGGTGTTTCAATCTATAAATACCTAAAGAAATTTTAAGGATATAGAATATTCAGAGTAGAGATACAATTTGAAATAATGAAAGACCATACTCAAACAAAAGCATATTCTAGATCAGAAAAATTTCTACATATCTAAAAAATATCATATAGATATAATATTAACTATTTAGCTTCAAATTTGAAAGGTTTCTTTAGAATAATCATCAGCAAAAAATTATTGTTTACCTAATTCTTTACTATTAGATTTTCCACTGTATATCGAAATTAATGATCAAGATTTTACGCTGCTGTCAAAACAATTGTCCTGCCATCCTTTTATGTTTAACAATTGTTTAAAATAAAATTTTGTATTTTCAATAAAAAAAAAAAAAAAACAAATCGTAACCACAACTCGACAACATGCTCAGAATAATTGGACGTTTACTGGCTTAAATTTAAGTTGTCGAAAAAATGCAAAATTAAATACCGAAGTCAGCACACGCATTACTACAACAATGGCAACAACTAAAAGAGGACATTTGAAAAAAAATAACATTAAAATCAAACAGCATCAATTTAATTTGCAAAATTTTAAACGCACTTGTAAACAATGCATTCAAATGTAAAGAAGATTAAAAACGTGACTGCAGTTTGTAATGATGTCGGCATAAAACAAAAAAAAAATAGATTTGAAATATTTTGCGAAAGTAAAATTTATGCAGGAAAGATATTTGTTAACAGCGTACATTAGGAAAACTCTATTTCCTCATTGATTCTCGCTCATTAGTATGTACTCGTTTACGCAATTTATCGCCATCAATCATTAATGTCCATGGATACATTGTTTCTTAAGAGAAGGCCTCTTTCAGTATTAGGAATAACAGCAGGTAACACAAAAATATAAAATTTTGAATTTGTGTGACAATTCTTAATATTGATACGTCAACTGCACAGGAACACAAAATACCAATTTTGACAAGACAATGTTTGTTTTTGTACGCGTCACTTAGAAACTACTGGATGGATTTTAATAAAATTATGAGGATTTTTTCCGAAAAAATATCTGTTGAGTTAGAGTTGCGTGGTCCCCAAATACATACAATCAAAAACTATTCTTATGTCCAAAACAGCACAAGCAACAATTTTTTTTCATTACATTCAAATGTAAAGAGCAATACGTATGCAGTATCGATGTTGCGCTAGCAAAAAAATTTTCCCTCTACTCACGAGTATAGTAAATCAACTAAACCTCTTACATTATTAAAACTCAAACGCTTTATCGAATACAAAAATGTTTTCTCAAAAGTTTTTAACATAAAAAAAATTATTTATTAAAAATTTTATTGAAAGATTTTTGTATAAAATTTTTATAAGTTTTTGGCTATAAATTTTCTATTTAGAAAAGTTGTAAATCATAAATTATAGAAATAGTAAAATACTGGTAATAATAAATATTCCATAAATCCTTAATTTAAAAAACTTTGGTAGCGAAAAAATATTTGTGCAGAAAACTGGAGTTGACGATTAATTTTCTCTATAGAAAACTTTTTTATAATTAAAAATTTTCTATAAGAAGAAACTTTAGTACAGCCAAATATTCCATTTAAAAAATATCTGTTAACGATTACTTTTTTATAAAGCAAATGTTTATGGACGACTAATTCTGTATATAGAAAATTTTTGCTATCGATAAATTTTTAAAATAGGAAATTTATGTTATCGATTAATTTTGCTATTTATAAAAAAAGATTTAAATACTAAAGAAACAAATGGAGAAATTTAGTATTCTATAGATTTCATAAGTTAAATAGAACCATATAATAGAACAGTGTTGCTGTGCATACAAATTTTATCTCTCGATAAATATTTGATACAGAAAAATTGGTTATCGTAAAATGTTTGATATAAAAAAATATTTGTGCTGTCAATATCTTTGCTATATGTATATAAATACTGGTAACAATAAATTTTCATAAATTTTTAACTTTAATAAATTTTGTAAACGAAAAAATTTTCTGTGTAGAAAATTAATTTTCACGATTCCCTATAATAAATTTTTTTAAAACGACATATATCCCATTTTTAAAATTCCTGTTAACGATTATTTTTTATAAAGAAAATAGTTTTGAACGATTCATTTTGTTTATAGAAAATTTTTGTTATCGACAAATTTTTAAAAAAAATGTGTTATCGATTAATTTTACTATTTATCAAAAAAGATTTAAATAAAATAGAGAAATTTAGTATTGTATAAATTTCATAAGTAAATAGAACTATATAACTCAACAGTGTTGCTATACAATGAAATTTTGTTTATCGATAAATGTTTGACACAGAATAATTAGTATTCGAAAATTTTCGATATTAAAAAATTGTGCTATCAATAACTTTTCTATATGTATATAAAAAACTAACTATAAAATATTTGTTATGGATAACTTTTTTTTATTAATGTGTATAAAAAAATCTTTCTTATCGATAACAAACAATCTTTATTGTCGATAAAATTTCAATAAGCAAAACTAATACTTAATATTATTTTTTATATTCAAAGTTTTATATTTATAGATTTTTTCGATTTATGTCATTTGTCCTCGAGTGGGTAAACGAGATAGAGCTTCATGTGCTATCGATTTAGAGCTTCATGGGTAGGTAATTTGAGATTTTTTTGAAAATCAGTCAAAGGTTGCTTTATATATTTTAATATTTTTGATGGAATTGTTTTCAGCATGTACTCGTGCTGCGATTTATTTCTATATATCAAGTTACTTGTGAATGCGAATAGCCGTAACAACGAATGGTTTTTAAGCTACAATCTAGCTTAAAATCTAGGACGTGTTACGGTGATAATTCAGTGAATTATCTCAAGATAATTCTTTAACTATAATCATTTTTCTGTTGATCAGCTTAATATTCGGCTTGATGTAGAATCCATAGAAGTTAAATTGATCTCAAGATATTTAACTATTATGATAATTTTTATGGAAAAAGCCCATTACCAATTGTATTATAAATTTTTATTGAGCAGTAGGCCAATAAATATCTACACTAAATCAAATTCAATTTCATTTCAAAATTATATCGGACAAAAAACAACCGTTCGATCCTATTGGAATATTGAATAACTGATATTGAAAATATAAGAAGAAAATAAATTAAAGAAATTACTAAGTTTTCATACAAGTGAGTATTGCCGAAAAACCTCTCTCAAGAGAGAGCGAGAGAGATCTCCCAGAACCAATAGGAAGTAAAATGTTTGTGCTGCAGCATATCTTCTTAATTCGTGAAACATATTTTTAAACAAATTATTGCATTTTAACTTAATGTTTGAATTGAGAAGAAAATTATATAGATGGTTTTGTTATCGACAAAACAAAAATTTGGCAGAAGTCGGTAATTCTCGAGGAAACATGAAGAGAATTAAATTGAGTTCAGAATTGTATATGTATTTAATAGTTAGAACTGTTTATTTCAACAAATCAAAAGGCGGTGTAATTTCTAAAAAGTTTTAAAGCAAATCTTTTTAATGAAATCTAAAAATCTTTTTGTTCTTTCACAAATTGTTAAAATATATTTTGTTATTTTTTCAGTTACCAATCAATCTGCCAAATCCTTCCTGTAACTGCTGCTGACCTCTCTTCTGTCTGTGATCTTTGCTTTAATGACGGATTAAAAAATCACACAACTAAACACATACACATACACAGTCACACATATGTATATAAGCAAAAATCTTGTAATAAAATACATCGAAACTACAACAGCAGCCGGACCAATGCTGTTGTCCAGAGTACAACATCACAACATGGAAAAATTAAATCACTTCGATAATTGATATTAAAAAACGTATGTTAAAAGCCAAAAATAGAATTTCTAATTGAGTTTGCAAGGATTTACGCCCTCACACCAGGGAATACAGAGAAATAAAACAACAAACATAAAGTAACAGCATACAAATATACTACTACTGTCTGTTCAGCCCGGCTGGTTGTAACGACAACAACACAAGCAGATAAATGAGAGTAAATGCATAAAGCAAAAACAACAGCAACAAACATCAGCATACGAAAATGTTCAATCATGTGTAGATGATTCGAATATATGTACATACCAATCACAATCCATCTTTAACTGTATCTGTTACTTTATTGCGATATATTTTTTCAATATACAAGTAAACTACTGCGACCCCTTTAACCCACACAAACACCAAACCAGTCATTGAAATAAACTCTGGTAAAATTCAACCAAATGAAAAAAAAATATCCAAAACAAAACGTACTGGTCATCGTCAGAAAGCACCATCATCATTAACAATAATATCTGCAAGAGCAATATTAAACAGAAGACTTATCAACAACAACACAATCAGATTCAGCTTCAGCGTCAATACTAGGAATACGATGCTGATGATGATGATGGCAATGGTGTTATAAATGCTGGACTGTTTTGCATTGAGTTACTACTGCTGCTGTTCATGTCGATATTGTCGATATGATACTGGCATTGTGAATTGTACGAAATGTGGTCAATTAACACATTTGCTACAATGATGTACCAAAATATCATTTGATATGATGTGATATGATATGATGAGTCGTGATGTGTTGATACCTTTGCTATGGTTTTCCCGTTTTTTTTTTTCGTTTTTGTTCAGAAAAAATTAATATTTTCTTTTATTTGTGTGTTTCTATCCTTTTACAAGGATTAAATACACGAGGGCAGGTCGAAAATTAAAAAAAAAATTTTTTATTATCAGCTACTAATAGTAAAATATTTGCAACAGATCAAATGCTAAAAATGACATCTTTTTAAAAATCAGTTGTCTCAAAAATATATTTTAAAATATAAAAAAATGTATGGGTAAAAAAAATTAAATATTTCCGAACGCATCCACTGCGGTTGGAGTCCAAAATAATAAATATATTTTACATTTAACGATAACCGTAGATTTTCATAACAGTAATCGATCACAAGAATTTGTAATTTGTAAAAAAAATTGATCAAAAATATGTTTTATTAAATGTGTTATTGACAATTTTGGTTTTCATTATACAAAATTTATCGATATAATTTATTATAATTTATTATTTATCGATATAATTTATCGATATAAATTTTTTTATAAAAAAATATAATAAATTTTTTATAGTGAAAACCAACATTTTTTTATAAGAAAATTTATCGGTATGAAAAATTTTCTATAAAAAAAATTTCTATAAAGAAAATTTTTCTATAAAGAACATTTTCTATAAAGAAAATTTATCTATAAAGAAAATTTTTCATACCTATAAAGAAAAGTTATCGACAACTAAAATATTTTCTGCAGAAAATAAATAGATAACAAAAGTATATTCTATAGAAAGTTTTTCATTAGAAAAATTTTCTTTATAGAAAATTATCAAAACCTATTTTCAGCATAACAAAAAAAATCTTTGTTTTCTGTATAGAAAAGTTTTCCGTCATAATAATTTAAAAATAGTTTTCTTATCAAAACTACGCCCTTTAAAAAGCGTGCTTAATCTATACATATAATAAAATAGTAACTCATTTCCTACCTGTCTGTCTGTCTTTCTTTTTTTGTGTTCGCATCACGTAAAAACTACTGGATGGATTTTAACGAAATTTTATGAGGAGGTACCCTAGGTTCTTTACTCTAAAATAGGATGCCTTTTTTTCTGCAAATATATCTTACTTCTAACATAAAGTCGAGAAAAAGCAGTGAATGTATACCAATTTTTTACCGATTTAAAAATACTGCATACTTTAAGGCATCTTTTATTTTTGAAAGCGGTATATTTTAAAAACGGTTGCGCAAAAGATGGCGCTGTTTTAAAATAATCACTAAATATTTTTTTTTTATTTGTTTCCTTTCAACATTCGCTTTTTAGTTAATACTAATCTAGTATCAAGCCAAACTTTGTTGGGTGAACATGATTACGCGGTGCTCTGCGACATTTAATTTTGAAAATTTAAATTTTATTAGTCGAACTATTTATATTACATACATACATATGTAATTTGTAGTCAAGCTTAAGTTCTTTTTATTCTCTCTAAGAAAGAATAGTTTAAATTACAAGTTAGGTTTACCAGCTGTGATCGATAGACAAGCTGATTATTTTTTGCTCTCCTTTTGTTCCCAATGTCTTGTCAAAAATACATTACTTTACATGTGCTGTTTTGTTGTATTTATTGGCACAGTGTAACAATTCGCCTTGAATTTTCATTTTATTTGTAGTGTAAAAGCGAAATGTTAGGTTACGTTAGAACTTTTAAAAATTAAAACAATTCTTATTTATTTCTTTCTTACAAAATCCAATGCAAATCTTAATACTCAGTATTATAGTGTGAAACAGGCTTTAGTAGTATCCGCTAAAGCGGCATTTAGACGGTAAATCGCGGCTTGTCAGCGTGGCGTGATGAGAGAGAGTGTTTAGCATTTACATGATCAAGAGATTGATCATTTGTATTTTTTTAATAAATTTTTTTAAATAATTGATTAGAAACTGAAGAAAAAATAAAAAAATATAGTCATGATGTCTTGGATTCTAATTCTCTATAATTCCATTGTCCAAATTCGTTTATTACTCTTTTTTGATTGTCGTCTTTCTATAATTCATCAATTAATAAAGCAGCAGCTAAATCATGCGCCATCTTAAATAACAACCTCACTGCTCAGTGTCTGTTGTATAATGATGTTTGACAATCTTCGCTTGATCATGTAAAAGCCGCGATTGACCGTCTAAATGCCGCTTAACTATGGAGAGAAGGAGTGTATAGCTAAATAAAATTACCATTAACTTAGTTTTTTTTACGTGGACTTATACCACTCAAAAATTAAACAGTTCAATTTCTTGTGTTATTTCAAATTAAAATTCGGACACGCTTTTAAATATTTTGTATGAATCATTTATTCTTAACAAAAAGTTAACAATAATCTTTCGATGACAATAATTATGTATAGAAAAAATGTATCGATAACAATAATTTTCTGCAAAGAAAATATCTAAATTTTCTCATTTATTTGTATTCTCAGATTACGTACTATTTAAAAAAACAGAACTTAGTTTACCCCTTAGTAATCAACTTCATTAATTTTTTAATTTGATTTAATAGCTCGCTATTAAATTAAAGAAAATTTTTATCTTAAAAAAAATAAATATTGAAAATAATAAATAAATAAAATTGATCGATAACACAATAAAAAATTATCTATAGAGTTTTTTAAATAATTCGATAAGTTTATTTTAATGTTGTTTACATTCTACTTAGCTTTTATATCATTAGCTAAATTTAAATTCCTTAACAAAATTTTTGATCTTCCCTCGTAATTCTTTATTTCCTGCCAGTATAATGAGACTTCCAATTTGGGTTTTTGTATTTTTAATATTCTTTGAGGGATTAAATGTTTTAAGTTTTGTTCTTATTGTTGTTGTTGTTGTTTGTTTTTTATGTATGCTGCAATAGTAACAAAAAAAGATTTTTACTATTTATTTTTTCAGCAGTGTTAATGAAAGACAAACAACAACAGCAGCTCTACTAATGCTACGTGAAACAAAAAACAAGTTTCAATAATCCCAAGAGGAAATAAAATCTGTATTTAAATACGTCTAAGTGGACAATCTACTTAGACAAAGTAATCCATAGCAGGCTGAGCATATAAGACGATAGTAGCGAAATAAAATTATTTTTGGCGATAATTTTAGGGCAGAAGGAAAGATGATAAAAATTTAAATTTAGGCAATCACTGGTTTAGGTAAATACAGATTTTAGATATCGGATGACATTTTAAAATTAAGTCCTCTGGCTGTGTAATGTATCAAAGAGTTGGTGTAAGCTTAAAACGGCTGTTTGATCTGAACCACAGAAATATATGTCTCAATATATTTTTCTTGATACCCATAATGAAACTCTTGGGATACCTTATTTTCAATAAAATCACTACACCACCGTCAATTTGCCTATATATTGACGAATAGCGGTTTCAAGTAACAATGCGATGGCAATGGCGTTATAAATGCCAATTTTTTATTGCGTTGCAGCTGTTGGTGCCGATATTGGAAATTATATTTGCAACAATTATTTACCAAAATAGCACTGGATAGGATGTGATATGATGAGTTGTTATGTGTTGAAAAAAAATATATTTTCTTCAGCTTGTATTTTTTTATCCTCTCACAAGAATTTAATCAATAATGGCAGGTTAAGAAATAAAAAAAAATAAAAAATTTAAATCTTCTTGTAAAAAACGTTGTCAACTACAAAGAAATAAAATACCAACAGACAGTGCACAGTGGGGCAGAATCAAAATATTTTGGGAACAACTAAGGAAATTAAAAATATTAAATATGCAATAAAATTTGTATAAATGATAAAATTTGGCTGCAAATCAGATTTCCTGTGGATATGTAATTCGTCAACGAAAATCAAATAGTAAAAATTCTACAACATTAAGGTAAAGGAAATCCCACTATTCCCAAAATAAAATCCAAAAATCCCTAAATTTAAATTTTTTAGATTTAAAATGACTCATTTTAACACATAATTAATAGATTAAACCATCATTTTATATATTATATATTAACTAGACCTTTAAAACTACGTATAATTTGGAAACATATAACAAAAATTTAAGAAATGCAGGGGCGAGGTACCCAACTTTGAGACTACATAGCGCCACCCCTGGCAAGTGGATATAGCCCACCATCAGACTTGAGCTGAGATAATCCTAAGCTATGCTAATGCCAAATATTGGATCAATCCTAACCCTTTACAAATGGCTAAGTGATTTCCAGAACGTTTTGATTGTGCCCCACTGTGCTGTATTTAAATCATTTTATTGAAAGACTAGCTGTGCCCGCCACGTCCTGGGCGTTCTGAGAATATTTTGATTTGAATGTATTCCACACCAATTGTAAAACTATTACTTTTATAGTGCTTCAGTTATGGGTTATGTATTTACTTTATATAAAGGTAACCATCCCTGGATAAAATTCTAAAATTTATAAAAATTTATAAAATTTATAAGAAATTCTAAAAATTATTGTTAACCTCTGTAAAAGGTTTTTAAAATATTTTAATTACTTTAAAGTAATTCCACAAAGGAAAAATACAAATCAAATGCAAATTGTATTCAATTGTCGCCATCTGTTGCGCAAGAGTGTTTAAAATATATCACTTAAAAAAAAGGTGCACAACCGTGTTTAACATATCTTAGTTTTAAAGGGAAAATTTCAGTACCTTTCAACCGGCGTACTTTTTCTCCACTTTCTCTTGGAAATGAGATAATTTTGCGGAGAAAAGTATCCTATATTGGAACCAGGATGCTAAGGTACCTCCTAACAAATCACGAAAATGAGTTACTATTTTATTCTATGTATAGATAATATTTTAAACAAAATGGCCAGTAGAACAAACAATGAACAAACTCATTCCTGTTTTAGATTTAACCTGCAATGCCAAAAATATGAGTGTTTTAAAATATAAAGCTTTGTATTCTTATTAATTTAACTATTTTATTTTAAGCCTTAGGTTTTTAAATAATTTTATTTATATTTTTTTATTATTGCGCTACTCCTTTGTGTAGCATCATCAGGAAAAATTATAAAATTAACACTAATAAAAATTACAATTAAAAAGTAATAAAAAAATTTTTTCAAACTATTTTGTATTCTTAGATAAAACGATTTAAAAATTGTGGTAATTAAAGTAAAAAAATAGCCAGTTTATTATGTGTACGATTGTTTAAAGATATTTCTGTGATAACTTCCAGTGTTGAGAGTATTGATAACTCCCAAACATTTCATCAATAGAATTTATGGTGTCCTTTAGAATCAAGAGCAATTGTATACATTTAAAGATTAATTTAATGCAGTAAACACATAGACAATATCAGAATATCGTGTACAGATTATCAAAAATACACACACACGATTATTTTGAAGTTATCAAAGCTACACACACGACCATATTAGGGTCATTTCTATTTTTGTATGCGACATTTTTATTTTTTCAACAAAAAATGATGTCACAAAATTACAAATTCATTTACATGCCAAAGGTTTTGAAGAAATATTTATTGTATTTTTGAAAAAGTTATTTTATAGGAGTAAAATATGTATTTCTATGGGTGATTTTTTTGAGGTTAGGATTTTCATGCATTAGTATTTGACAGATCACGTGAGATTTCAGACATGGTGCCAAAGAGAAAGATGCTCAGTATGCTTTGACATTTCATCATGAATAGACTTACTAACGAGCAACGCTTGCAAATCATTGAATTTTATTACCAAAATCAGTGTTCGGTTCGAAATGTTCGAAATCGACAAATTTTGTTCAGCGATGAGGCTCATTTCTGGTTGAATGGCTACGTAAATAAGCAAAATTGCCGCATTTGGAGTGAAGAGCAACCAGAAGCCGTTCAAGAACTGCCCATGCATCCCGAAAAATGCACTGTTTGGTGTGGTTTGTACGCTGGTGGAATCATTGGACCGTATTTTTTCAAAGATGCTGTTGGACGCAACGTTACGGTGAATGGCGATCGCTATCGTTCGATGCTAACAAACTTTTTGTTGCCAAAAATGGAACAACTGAACTTGGTTGACATGTGGTTTCAACAAGATGGCGCTACATGCCACACAGCTCGCGATTCTATGGCCATTTTGAGGGAAAACTTCGGAGAACAATTCATCTCAAGAAATGGACCGGTAAGTTGGCCACCAAGATCATGCGATTTGACGCCTTTAGACTATTTTTTGTGGGGCTACGTCAAGTCTAAAGTCTACAGAAATAAGCCAGCAACTATTCCAGCTTTGGAAGACAACATTTCCGAAGAAATTCGGGCTATTCCGGCCGAAATGCTCGAAAAAGTTGGCCAAAATTGGACTTTCCGAATGGACCACCTAAGACGCAGCCGCGGTCAACATTTAAATGAAATTATCTTCAAAAAGTAAATGTCATGGACCAATCTAACGTTTCAAATAAAGAACCGATGAGATTTTGCAAATTTTATGCGTTTTTTTTTTTAAAAAAAGTTCTCAAGCTCTTAAAAAATCACTCGTTACAACAATGTCAGAGTTTACATAGTAGTTGTCGCCTTCAATATTATTAAGACTACACACTGCGACAATTGAGCCAACGGAATTTGTAGTCATGTAGGCGCTGTCGTCTATGTGTTTTAAGCATAAGAAAATTTTTTGATTTCAGTATACATTAAATATGTATGTATGTATGTATGTATGTATGTATGTATGTATGTATGTATGTATGTATGTATGTATGTATGTATGTATGTATGCATGTATGTATGGATGTATGTATGTATGTATGTATGTATGTATGTATGTATGTATGTATGTATGTATAATTTTTTAATTGCTTTTTAACAAGAATATAAACAAAAAATATTTAAAGAAATACTTTTTTAGTTGTCCGATTTTTTTAAGCTGAGAAGACGATTTTTTATATTTTTATCGGGAAATTTACGATTTTTTCTTAACTCGACCTAGCAGCCAGGTACGGCTGCAAGTCATTAATTCATAACATAACATAAATTTGTAATATAAAATTTGTCTATAACAAATTTCTATATTAAAAATTATCGATAACAAACATTTTCTATAATAAAAATTATCGATAATAAATTTTTTGTATAAATATATGTATATCGATAACAATTTTTTTCTGAAAAACAATCCATAACAAATATTTGTGATATAGCACATTAATCGGTTATTAAGAAAACTGTTGGTTAAAGCAAAATAACTCCATTTGCCTTTTTTTGCTTTCATTGGGGCTTTTGTCGACATGTCATTTAATGCGATACCTAACAATAAAGGTTTTCCTACTCTCATTTAAAATTGGACACGATAAACTCGATGATGTCCGGGATATTTTTGAAGGCCTATACGAAACATCGAGGACCAAATTAATCACCGAAGAGGATTTCAAACGAACAAGTTTCTTATTACTTCGCATCTGAGTGTGTAGGGTATTTAAAAATTAGCAAATACGAATCTAATTCAACCATTTGTTTTTCTATTCGTTTAAATAATTTTCATTTAATCATAATCAAAATAATGAAAAATGAAGAAGTCGTTTAACATTAACAAACACAAATTTTTATTTTACGCAATCCAATTTTCCCCTACTAATTTTGATGAATTTTGCTCCTGGGAGATTAATTATTATTGTCATATTTTTCCTTTTTTTTTTTTGCTATTTTTTTCATTTTTATTGTTATTAACATTTTTAAGCTCAACAAGATAACAATGTTTTAAAATGATAATAACTACTGCTGCTGCTGTGTTATATTATTAGGGATTTGTCCTCCTTACGTTAATTTATGCAAATGTGGTGATAATTATTTATAATAAACAACAAAATATTTTAATTTTTTTAAGCAACTAAGCTACAAAATTTTGTCATAAAACTTATGCTTGTTTCATGGATATTAAAATACAAATATATGGAAAGATGATTTTATTAAAAAGTTTTTCTTTATCTTTCTATTTAAACATATTTTATAATATATATATATTAATTATTAGATTAATTATAAAAAAAATATTTAATAACTTAAAATTATAGTTCAAATTCATCACATCGACTCTGACAGTTTATTATGGGGCCGTATTTTTATGGCTGCATGTGTAAAATCGATTGTTTATTACCCAGGCAAATCAAAATAAATTCAATTTTATTTTAATTTTTATGCTGCTTAAATACTTAAATCTAAATGTTGTTTACAATTTGAATTTATTTACATTTCTCTTTTAATACTATTTTATTTTAATAACATTATAAATAATTAAATAATTCTTAAAACCTCGTCAAAGAAAAATGTTCACAAATGTGTGAACATGAAAAAATCGAGAAAAAAAAATTGTTTAAATAAATACTACAAGTATATGAAATAAATCTACAATATAATAAATACCTAAAGGCTGTAATTTAAACATCAACAGCAAGCAACCGACAACAAAGTAATTTTCTAGCCAACAAGAAAAATAATTTTGCAATACATAACGAACAGGAAATGCGCTACAGGTTAAATCTAAATAATTCTTGCAAAAAAAAACCGACTTCAAAACAATCAAACTTCAAAAGAAATGGGACCAATCTGTAGCCATAACCTTTCTAATAGTGAAAAATTTTTAAAATCGGTTCAGAAATGACCGAGTTCTGAAGGCACAAACATACAAAAAAAAAAAGCAACACACAGACGAATTGATAACCTCCTTCTTGTTTTGAAGGCGGTTAAAAAACAAGTAAGAGTGCAATATTCAGCTAGGCTGAAACTTATATTTTATACTTAATCTTATATACCCTTTACCATAGTAATGTTCAATATTCCCTTACTCAATTAGCACGGGGTTATTAATCCCCTGAAATCTATATGCACTCCAGGTGACCTAAAGTCCCACGTTTAATATATGTACATATATTTAACAAAAAAACTGCGTAAGTAAATTTAGGTGGGCGTGGTTTTTTGACCTCAACCTCGAATGTTGCTGATGTTGCTGAATTTCATTACCGAAACTATGCCTGGCAGATTGCTGGGCTTAAATTTTCCGTATCTCTTCTGGTGCCTTGGCAAAGTTGATTTCAACCCGAACACAGACGCTTAATCAATTTCTCTATGTACAGGGATCCAGAATATATATATTTTATGGGGCTGGAAATTAATGTTGTAGAAATTACACACGCCTGTGTTGAAGAGTATAAAAATATTTCATTTAGAAATTTTTTTTTTATTTTTTATTTTTGGTACAAAAAGTTAAAAAGTTATGGTTTCGTAAAAAGTGATTTTTTGGTGAAAAAGGAAACATTTAGGTGAAAAAGAATACTTCTGGTGAAAACGGAAACTTTTTGGTGAAAAAGGAAACATTTAGGTGAAAAATAAAAATTTTGGTGAAAAGGTAAACTTTTTGGTGAAAAAAGAAACATTTAGGTGAAAAAAAATAATTCTGGTGAAAAGGGAAACTTTTTGGTGAAAAAGGAAACATTTAGGTGAAAAATAATAATTTTGGTGAAAAGGGATACTTTTTTTTGGTGAAAAAGGAAACTTTTTGTTAGATAAGGAGGCTTTTCAGGCCTTATGCTCCTTATAGGATCAATAGGAATATATATATATATATATATATATATATATATATATATATATATATATATATATATAAGGAGGATTTTATTTTAAAATGTGACATTTTTGTAAAAAACATGACTTTTTTCTCATAAAATGAAGTGGTGAAAAATTTTACTTTTTTATGAATAAAGTAAAAACAAGTAACTTTTGGATAAAAAAACGGGCTTACCGAAAGCCGTGAAGAGTTGTTCTTTGGTTTTAATAACATCATATTTTACGCTTTTCTAGTTAAAATTGTTTGAAATATTCACTTCTTCTATCTCTTATCGCTCAAATAACGATACTTACTTGGAGTTTGTGTGGTTCTGTAAGGCATCTATCTACTGGCTGCTGCTCTATTGGTGCAATGGCCAATGATCACTTCTAACACGAATCTTAGAACTTCCCTACAATCCTCTCTATCTTTCCGGGACTAATTAGTACTTCTTACTACCCACTCGGATAGAAGAATATAGTATTGACTAATCGAGGACATCACCGATTATACTCTATATGTATTACTCTGTTCATGCAGACAATAAACATGGTTATAGTATGGTCACAATAACTATTCTATGTTCTCTGTAACAATATACGGTTTCGATGGACAACTTGTATTTTTTTTAATCATTACTGTGGTCACGATAAACAAGTTGTTGTTACTATTTGATAATTAAATGGTTACTGCATGAAAAAATGCAACATAGAGTTGGTTTGAACTATACAATTTTTAAATCACAACCAAAGTTTTATCAGTATTTCAAAAAATATTGTATTTATAACCATAATATATTATTAGGAAACAAATTATGATAAGTTGCCTTGATTTTTTAAATTATTAGAAGCTAATTTTACTGTTGTCTTCCAAAAATAATATTTTAAAATAAAGCGTTTTCCCATATTGGATGCTTACAAATTAAGCTAATTATAAACAAATAAGTTATGTTCTTATTTTTATACATCTCACTACATTTATTTAATTTATTTCATAATAAAATATTATATATAAAAATATTATTTTTAAGTTGGACAATAATATGGTTGCAACATAACAATATTATTATGATGTTAATAATATTATGGTTTAACTCCAGCCATATAATTCAATCATAATATGTTGCGCTTAGATTATGGTTACCTCAGTCATGTTTTTCTTTGCGTCGCCAGCAGTTTAAACAGTCCAATAACCCCGAACCCAATAAAATCTAACTTTATACTTGTCCGTTAGTATATGTAGAGCCTATTTGCACTTGCCTTTCAACCTTGATTTGATGCTGTGTGACATGCAGAGTGACCTAATCCCCTTCTAACGCGCTCCCAGACATGAATTCGTTGGCCATCAGAACCATCAGAACCACATCTGCCTGCAACACACTATCAGCAGTATAGATAAATGTCTAACAGCTAAAAAATAAGAAACTGAATTCGTCTTCGCGGTATTGCCACTGCATACAATTGCAATGATTTTAATAAAAAAAAAAATATTGATAAAAACATAATTTTGTATGCAAATATGTTAACTATATTCATAGACGTACTTCACGCAAAAAAAATATGGTTGTGGTAACCATAATCTAAGAACAACATATTATGATTGAATTATAAGGTTGTAGTAGAACTATATTTTTATTAACATTAATAATAATATTTATTGTATGTTTATGTTAGAACCATATTATTGTCTAACTTAAAAATAATATTGTAATTAATAATATGTTCATATGTCCATATTATAATGAAATTTTCTTAGGAAATAAATTTAATAAATATAGGAAGATATATGTATATATGTATATAAGAACATACCATATTTGTCTATACAAACCGTATATAAGACACTCTCTATACATATAATGAAATAGTAACTCATTACCTGTCTGTCTTTCTTTACTTGTATTCGCATCACGTTAAAACTACTGTATGGATTTTAACAATATTTTGAGAGGAAGTACCTTGGTATCATTATTCCATTATAGTTATTTCCGCAAAATTGTCTTATTTACAAGAGAACGTGGAAGCAGTGAAAGTACGCCGATTTTTTTTTACCAATTTAAAGGTACTGCATACTTTAAGGGTTCTTAAGGCGCAACAGATGACGCTGTTTTAAAATAATGACAAATTGAATTGAAAGCGGAATATTTTAAACACGGTTGCGCCATAGATGGCGCTGTTTTTAATTAATCACGAAATATTAATACTTACTTCCAAATAGCATATTGAATAAAATTTGTGTTTGATTTGTATTTTTACTTTGGGGAATTACATTGTCATTAAAACGTTTTAAACACCTTTTACAGAGCTTTACAATAATTTTTAGAATTTTATAATTTTATATAAATTTTAGAATTTTATCTAGGGATGGGTACCATTATATAAATTAAATTCGTAAGAGTCTTAAAATTTAGTGTGGATTACGTTCAAAGCAAAATTGAACAAAATATTGTCAGGACGCACACGACGTATGTGGGCAGAGCTATTTATTTTTAAGTTTATTTTTTTAACATTCGATATGAGAAATAATTCAATTCATTGGTATTATTTTTGTTGAAACATAAACCCCTAAAACTAGAATCTAATAATTTTAAAAGTCTAAACACATATCTTTAGAAAACCAAACATTATTTGTTTGTTTTTAGTAATACTGTGGTTATATATAAAAAATCTTATCATAATTTGCTTAAAAATAATATATTATGATTGTAAATACACTTTTATTTTAGAATACCAATAACATTTTGGTTGTGGCTTAAAAATTATATAGTTCAGTGCAGTAACCATTTCATGATCACTAGTAGTAAAAACCTGTTTATCGTGATCACAGTAATGACTAGAAAAACTAAAATTTGTTCATCGCACAATGTATTGTTATGGAGAACATAAGAAAATTCTTGCGACCATACCATAACCATCTTTGTTCTCTGCATATTCATTTAATAAAAATTAAGTCGAATTTATATTTTTAAAAATAATTTCTAATCTAATGCTCTTCATGGATTACCTCTTACACTATGTAGTGCCCAGAATGAATCACAAACGGTAATTAACTTACTTCAGTTACTTTTCTTTTTTTTTTAATTTTTATAAAAAATCTCAACAATACGTTTTCATGTTTAATGATTCTTGAGAAATTCTAGGATTTTTTTTTTTTTGTTCAAAATAAAGTAAACAAAATTTGCATACTAGACGTGTAAAATTTGTTAAAGCAAAACTAAAAGAAAAAAATTACTGTTGATAAAATCGACATATTGGTACAAACATAAAAAAATCATACTAATTCGTCTTAAATATTTATACCATAAAAAGCATAGAAAGGAACTGAATTTAAGTAGAGATTTTTTTTTTTTAACAAAATAGGTGCGTTAAATGTTTTAAACAGATGCAACATTAAGATACTGACTGCTACTATACAAACACATGCTGCCAGTACTTCACTTCTGAATAAATTGTAAGAGTAAGATATAAAAAAAGCTCTGGGTTTACCACTACAAACATACGTCAAGAAATCATGTAA
>OX451216.1:138228160-138438704 GCA_949628195.1 Phasia obesa | reverse complement strand
GGAAAAATTATAAAATTAACAGTAATAAAAATTACAATTAAAAAGTAATAACAAAATTTTTTCAAACTATTTTATATTCTTAGTTAAAACGATTTAAAAATTGTGGTAATTAAAGTAAAAAAAAGCCAGTTTATTATGTGTACGATTGTTTAAAGATATTTCTGTGATAACTTCCAGTGTTGAGAGTATTGATAACTCCCAAACATTTCATCAATAGAATTTATGGTGTCCTTTAGAATCAAGAGCAATTTTATACATTTAAAGATTAATTTAATGCAGTAAACACATAGACAATATCAGAATACCGTGTACAGATTATCAAAAATACACACACACGATTATTTTGAAGTCATCAAAGCTACACACACGACCACTGTAGTCATATTAGGGTAATTTCTATTTTTGTATGCGACATTTTTATTTTTTCAACAAAAAATGATGTCACAAAATTACAAATTCATTTACATGCCAAAGGTTTTGAAGAAATATTTATTGTATTTTTGAAAAAGTTATTTTATAGGAGTAAAATATGTATTGCTACAACAATGTCAGAGTTTACA
Organism: Phasia obesa; assembly: GCA_949628195.1. NCBI lineage: Eukaryota > Metazoa > Arthropoda > Insecta > Diptera > Tachinidae > Phasia > Phasia obesa. The sequence continues at coordinate 138,438,144 of OX451216.1, read as the reverse complement.
TAGTAGCTGTCGTCTTCAATATTATTAAGACTACACACTGCGACAATTGAGCCAACGGAATTTGTAGTCATGTAGGCGCTGTCGTCTATGTGTTTTAAGCATAAGAAAATTTTTTTGATTTCAGTATACATTAAATATGAATGTGTTTATGTATGTATGTATGTATGTATGTATATATGTATGTATGTATGTATGTATGTATGTATGTATGTATGTATGTATGTATGTATGTATATATGATTTTTTGATTGCTTTTTAACAAAAATAAAACAAAAAATATTTAAAGAAATACTTTTTTAGTTCTCCGATTTTTTTAAGCTGAGAAGACGATTTTGTATATTTTTATCGGGAAATTTATGATTTTTTTCTTAACTTGACCTGGCACCCCTGCCTGCAAGTCATTTATTCATAAAAAATTTTAATTTAAAAATATATCGATAACATAGTAGTATCGATAACATAAATTTGTAATACAAAATTTGTCTATAACAACAATTTTCTATATTAAAAATTATCGATAACAAAAATTTTCTATAATAAAAATTATCGATAATAAAATTTTGGTATAAATATATGTATATCGATAACAAATTTTTTCTGAAAAACAAGCCATAACAAATATTTGTGATATAGCACATTTATCGGTTATCAAGAAAACTGTTGGTTAAAGCTAAATAACTCCATTTGTCTTTTTTACTTTCATTGGGGCTTTTGGCGACATGTGATTTGATGCGATACTAGACAATAACGGTTTTCACACTCTCATTTCAAATTGGACACGATAAACTCGATGATGTCCAGGACATTTTTGAAGGCCTGTACGAAACATCGAGGACCAAATTCATCACCGAAGAGGATTTCAAACGAACAACTTTCTTATTACTTCGCCTCTGAGTGTGTAGGGTATTTAAAAATTAGCAAATACGAATTTAACTCAACCATTTGTTTTTCTTTTCGTTTAAATAATTTTCATTTAATCATAATCAAAATAATGAAAGTCGTTTAACATTAACAAACACAAATTTTTATTTTAAGCAATCCAATTTTCCCCTACTAATTTTGATGAATTTTGCTCCTGGGAGATTAATTATTATTGTCATATTTTTCCTTATATTTTTTTTCATTTTTATTGTTATTAACATTTTTAAGCTCAACAAGATAACAATGTTTTAAAATGATATTAACTACTGCTGCTGCTGTGTTATATTATTAGGGATTTGTCCTCCTTACGTTAATTTATGCAAATGTGGTGATAATTATTTATAATAAACAACAAAATATTTAAATTTTTTTTGTAAGCTCTCTAGTTGCACCAAAATTTTGTCATAAAGCTTATGCTTGTTTCATGGATATTAAAATACAAACATATGGAAAGATGATTTTATTAAAAAGTTTTTCTTTATCTTTCTATTTAAACACATTTTATAATATATATAGATTAATTATTAGATTAATTATTAAAAAAATATTTAATAACTTAAAATTATAGTTCATATTAGAACACATCGACTCTGACATTTTATTGTGGGGTCATATTTTTATGGCTGCATGTCTAAAATCGATTGTTTATTACCCAGGAAAATCAAAATAAATTCAATTTTATTTTTATTTTTATGCTGCTTAAATACTTAAATCTAAATGTTGTTTACAATTTGAATTTATTTACATTTCTCTTTTAATACTATTTTATTTTAATAACATTATAAATAATTAAATAATTCTTAAAACCTCGTCAAAGAAAAATGTTCACAAATGTGTGAACATGAAAAAATCTAGAAAAAAAATTTATTAAATAAATACTACAAGCATATGAAATAAATCTACAATATAATAAATACCTAAAGGCTGTAATTTAAACATCAACAACAAGCAAGCAACCGACAACAAAGTAATTTTCTAACCAACAAGAAAAATAATTTTGCAATACATAACGAACAGGAAATGCGCTACAAGTTAAATCTAAAAAAACAAGTAAGAGTGCAATATTCAGCTAGGCCGAGACTTATATTTTATACTAAATCTTATATACCCTTTACCATAGTAATGTTGAATATTCCCTTACTCAATTAGCAGGGGGTTATTAATCACCTGAAATCTATATGCACTCCAGGTGACCTACAGTCCCCCGTTTAATATATGTACATATATTTAACAAAAAAAAGCAAACCGAAAAAAACTGCGTAAGTAAATTTAGGTGGGCGTGGTTTTTTGACCTCAGCCTCGAATGTTGCTGATGTTTCTGAATTTTATTACCGAAACTATGCCTGGCAGATTGGTGGTCTTAAATTTTCAGTATCTATTCTGGTGCCTTGGCAAAGTTAATTTCAACCCGAACACAGACGCTTAATCAATTTCTCTATGTACAGGGATCCAGAATATATATATTTTATGGGGCTGGAAATTAATGTTGTAGAAATTACACACGCCTGTGTTGAATGGTATAAAAATATTTCATTTAGAAATTTTTATTTTTTATTTTTGGTACAAAAAGTTATGGTTTCGTAAAAAGCGATTTTTTGGTGAAAAAGGAAACATTTAGGTAAAAAAGAATACTTCTGGTGAAAACGGAAACTTTTTGGTGAAAAAGGAAACATTTAGGTAAAAAATAAAAATTTTGGGAAAAGGGAAACTTTTTGGTGAAAAAGGAAACATTTAGATGGAAAAAAAAATAATTTTGGTGAAAAGGGAAACTTTTTGGTGAAAAAGGAAACATTTAGGTGAAAAAGAATAATTTTGGTGAAAAGGGATACTTTTTTTGGTGAAAAAGGAAACTTTTTGTTAGATAAGGAGGCTTTTCAGGCCCTATGCTCCTTATAGGATCAATAGGATATATATATATATATATATATATATATATATATATATATATATATATATATATATATATATATATATATATATATATATATATCTATAAAAGGAGGGTTTTATTTTAAAATGTGACATTTTTGTAAGAAACATGACTTTTATCTCATAAAATGAAGTGGTGACAAATTTTACTTTTTTAGGAATAAAGTAAAAACAAGTAACTTTTGGATAAAAAAATGGGCTTACCGAAAGCCGTGAAGAGTGGTTCTTTGGTTTTAATAACATCATATTTTACGCTTTTCTAGTTAAAATTGTTTGAAATATTCACTTCTTCTATCTCTTATCGCTCAAATAACGATACTTACTTGGAGTTTGTGTGGTTCTGTAAGGCATCTACTGGCTGCTGCTCTATTGGTGCAATGGCCAATGATCACTTCTACCACGAATCTTAGAAATTTCCTACAATCCTCTCTATCTTTCCGGGACTAATTAGTTGTTCTTACTACCCAATCGCATAGAAGAATATAGTATTGGCTAATCGATGACATCACCGATTATACTCTATATGTGTTAGTCTGTTCATGCAGACAATAAACATGGTTATAGTATGGTCACAATAACTATTCTATGTTCTCCGTAACAATATACGGTTTCGATGGACAACTTGTAGTTGTTTTAATCATTATTGTGGTCACAATAAAAAAGTTGTTGTTACTATTTGATAATTAAATGGTTACTGCATGAAAAAATGCAACATAGAATTGGTTTGAACTATACAATTTTTAAATCACAACCAAAGTTTTATCAGTATTTCAAAATAATATTGTATTTATAAACATAATATATTATTAGGAAACAAATTATGATAAGTTGCCTTGATTTTTTAAATTATTAGAGGCTAATTTTACTGTTGTCTTCCAAAATTAACATTTTAAAATAAAGCCGTTTCCCATATCAGATGCTTACAAATTAAACTAATTATAAACAAATAAGGTATGTTTTTATTTTTATATATCTCACTACATTTATTTAATTTATTTCATAATAAAATTTTATATATAAAAATATTATTTTTAAGTTAGACAATAATATGGTTGCAACATAACAATATTATTATGATGTTAATAATAATATGGTTTAACTCCAGCCATATAATTCAATCATAATATGTTGCTCTTAGATTATGATTACCTCAGTCATGTTTTTCTTTGCGTCGCCAGCAGTTTAAACATTGCAATGACCCCGAACCCAACACAATCTAACTTTATACTTGTTCATTAGTATATGTATACTATACATAACTATTTTCAATGGCATCAAAGAAACTTTGGAAAAATTTAATTTGATGAAGTCAATAAAAATAATAATCTGCGACACAACCAGTGTTAATACAGGAAAAAGCAAAGGTGTTGTAACACTACTGCAGAACCATTTTAAATCAATTTCTTAATCTTAAGTTCATTGCACTTAACAGAGATAGTTTTTAAATAAGAAATGTAAATAGCTAAATAATTATAAAATAAAAAATTTTGAAAAAATAAAAAATAAAATCTTAAAGGGCTTTCAGAAATCGGCTTCGACGCGGAACGTTTTTGTTTCGAAATGACCTGAGGAAACATTTTTCGGTTTCAGCACAACATCGGCTACAGCGTGGTGATAGGGAATTATTTTGGTTGTACCCCTAATGTATAGCCTATTTGCATTCGCCTTTCAACCTTGATTTGATGCTGTGTGACATACAGAGTGACCTAATTCAACACGCTCCCAGACATGAATTCGTTGGCCATCAGAACCACATCTGCCTGCAACACACTATCAGCAGTATCGATAAATGTCTAACAGGTAAAAATAAGAAATTGAATTCGTCTTCGCGGCATTGCCACTGCATACAATTGCAATGATTTTAATAAAAAAAATATTATTTATAAAAACATAATTTTGGATGCAAATATGTTAACTATATTCATAGACGTACTTCACGCAAAGAAAAAAATATGGTTGTGGTAACCATAATCTAAGAACAACATATTATGATTGATTTATAAGGTTGTAGTAGAACCATATTATTATTAACATTAATAATAATAATTATTGTATGGTTATGTTAGAACCATATTATTGTCTAACTTAAAAATAATATTGTTAATAATAATATATGATATGTCCATACTATAATGAAATTTTCTTAGAAATAAATTTAATTTAAATTAATTTAATATAGGAAGATATATGTATATTTATAAGAACACCATATTTATCTATACAAACATACCTTATATAACTCATTACCTGTCTGTCTTTCTTTACTTGTGTTCGCATCACGTCAAAACTACTTAATGGATTTTAACAAAATTTTGAGAGGAGGTACCTTGGTATCATTATTCCATTATAGTATACTTGTTCCGCAAAATTATCTTATTTACAAGAGAACGTGGAAGCAGTGAAAGTACGCCGATTTTTTTTTACCAATTTAAAGGTACTACATACTTTAAGGTATCTTAAGGCGCAACAGATGACGCTGTTTAAAAAAATGACAAAATGAATTGAAAGCGGAATATTTTAAACACGGTTGCGCCATAGATGGCGCTGTTTTTAAATAATCACAAAATATTAATACTTACTTCCAAAAAGCAAACTGAATAAAATTTGTGTTTGATTTGTATTTTTACTTTGTGGAATTACATTGTCATTAAAACGTTTTAAACACCTTTTACAGAGCTTTACAATAATTTTTAGAATTTTAGAATTTTATACAAATTTTAGAATTTTATCTAGGGATGGGTACCTTTATATAAAGTAAATTCGTAAGACTTAAAATATGCTGTGAATTACTTTCAAAGCAAAATTGAACAAAATATTGTCAGGACGCACACGAGGTGTGTGGGCAGAGCTAATTATTTATTTATGTATTTTTTATTTATTTATATATAAGTTTATTTTTTTAACATACGATATGAGAAATAACTCAATTGATTAGTATTATTTTTGTTGAAACATATACCCCTAAAATAAGAATCTAATAATTTTAAAAGTCTAAACACATATCTTCAGAAAATCAAACATTATTTGTTTGTATTTAGTAATACTGGGGTTATATATAAAAAATCTTATCATAATTTGCTTACAAATAATATATTATGGTTGTAAATACACTATTATTTTGGAATACCAATAACATTTTGGTTGTGGCTTAAAAATTATATAGTTCAGTGCAGTAACCATTTAATGATGTCTAGTAGTAAAAACCTGTTTACCCTGATCACAGTAATGACTAGAAAAACTGTAATTTGTTTATCGCAACAATATATTGTTATGAAGAACATAAGAAAATTCTTGCGACCATACCATAACCATCTTTGTTCTCTGCATATTTATTTAATTAAAATTAAGTCTAATTTATATTTAAAAAAAAAAATAATTTCTAATCTAATGCTCTTCATGGATTACCTCTTACACTAGGTAGAGCACATGAATCACAAACGTGTAATTAACTTACTTCACTTACTTTTCTTTTTTTAATTTTTATAAAAAATCTCAACAATACGTTTTCATGTTTAATGATTCTTGAGAATTTCTAGGATTTTTTTTGTTCAAAATAAAGTAAACAAAATTTGCATACTAGACGTGTAAAATTTGTTAAATCAAAGCTAAAAGAAAAAAATTACTGTTGATAAAATCGACATATTGCTACAAACATTAAAAAATCATACTAATTCGTCTTAAATATTTATACCATAAAAAGCATAGAAAGGAACTGAAATTAAGTAGAGATTTTCTTTGTTTTTTTTTTTTTAAACAAAATAGGTGCGTTAAATGTTTTAAACAGATGCAACATTAAGATACTGACTGCTACTATACAAACACATGCTGCCAGTACTTCACATCTGAATAAATTGTAAGAGTAAGATATAAAAAAAGCTCTGGGTTTACCACTACATACATACGTCAAGAAATCATGTAAGACAAACTATACAGCCAGTAGAAATAGCAGCAATATCTTCATCTTCTACACATATGTATGACTACAGTGGCTTTAGACAAACAAAGCAATTGATAGATGCGTACGTGTAGTGAATATTTTAAAAAGATACTTGTTGTATGCCAATATTTAGCCGCTAACCAAGCAACACACTCAGCCACACATACATATTTACCATATACCTCAACTAACCATTTGTTGTTAGCGGGTATGAAGTAGTTATATTATCTGCTTATTTTTTACTCCATCTTTTTTTTTTTTTTCTTTTGCCTTTTGCCACGCGTCTAAATGAGCTGCTGATGTGAGAAACACTTGCAGCATTAAACAGATACAAACAGTTTATTATTTTTTTTTTAATTTAAGTTCGGTGTGTAAATTGCTTCAAAATCATCTGTGTAATGGATACATATGTTTGCATGCATGTTCATGTGAATGTATGAAATTAACATACTCCTTCATATATTAGAATTATTAAGTCGCTTTTGCTGCCGTACAAAAAGAAACTCATACAGGAGATAAGGCTTAGAAGAAAAGATAATAACAAATGGTTCTTGATAAAAGAAGGATCATATTTTAACCGCCCTAGAGCTTGTTTGAGATATAATTTGTTGATATAAAATTTAGTGTAACTCAGATTCTCATGTAATTTATTAATCATGTGAATTGAAAAAAAAGAACTGAAATTTATCGCTTAATGATACACAATAAAAATTTTCTTATGTTTAAGCAATAAAAGGTTATATCTTCGTGAGCAGTTATTAGAAAATTATAGATTTTTTTGAGTATAATTTAAATAACACTGGAGTGGCCTACACTCAACTTTACCATACCCAATGGAAACAGAAATTTTTATGGACATATTACATAAAGAATAAAAGTTCAAAGTATATTCGAATCCAAAAATTAATTATTTTTGGCGTGGGGTGTTAAGTAAACTACCCCCTGTCCCTACCCGCTTATGCCCAAAATCTATACAGCTCTTCATCTCCATAAACCACAGGTATATACTGAATTTAATTTTAATATGTCATACGGTATGACCTGTAGAGTGTTTACAAAATTTGGAAGTAAGTAGACTACACTTGCCCCTTCCCAAGTATGCCCAAAATTTATACAGCTGTACACCTCCATAAACCAATAGCACATACTTAATTTCCTTTTAATATGTCAAACGGTATGACCTGTGCAAAATCAACAAAAATAGTGGCATACATACCCACCCACCCATCCACCCACAGACATCATCGCGAAAGTAACCAAAATGGATTCAGGAGACCTCAAAACGTATAAATCCGTCGAAATACCGACATCGATTTTTTTCATGATTACTATACTTTACCTTATACTACGAAAGGTAAAATAAAAACGCACTTTGTCATCGTATTTTATTTATTATACTACTTACTATATGACAATTTGTTGTCATACCTTTTGGCAAAGACAGTAGTCACTGGCTGTTTGTTTGATACAGTTGGCAAGCGCTTTCAATGTGAGAACATCATTATGAAGCCACATTTTAGATTATACCGGAGAGTTAGTACTAGGTTTTTTCGTATGCTGCGGTTGAGTCATATTTTCCTTCTTGGCTATGGCCACCGTTTGCCGTTAGCCTGCTCAGTTGAGCAGCTTTTTTCGTTGCATCTTCAGCATCCCTAGATAATTAATTGACGGCTTAGTTAGAATGTCTAAGTCACCTATAAATATATCGATTTTGGTAGAAAGTGTGACTTATGTAAGAAGCAGCAGTTCGGTTTCTTGCATCACCAGTTGTAGGCCATGAGAATCCAACCAGCACTTAGCACGAATCATAGTTTGGCGTATCTCCGTTGGGCCACCTCAGTGTTTCTTGCTTTGACTACTGCCGCAATGTCGTGTGCATAACCCACGAGGAAAGTGTCTTCACCTGTCCATGTCCATTTTAAGGATCTCATGCATTGCGTTCCAGAGATCTGGCACCAGTATAAATCCTTTTGCGGCCCCTGAGGTGATTTGTTTTCTTCTTATACCTTGGTTTGTATCGTACAGCAATACTCTGATTTTGAGACAATCTCTTAAAATTTTCGTAAGGTATTTCGAAAATTGAGTCCAGGGCTTGTATCAACCCGCCCATGTTGGCCGCTTCTACTGTATCTATCACTTGTTTCCTAGTATCGACCTTCCAGGTCGAAATCCATAAAGAGACCCCCTGCAGCACTGATAGCCTCAGCAAGCCTAGGTGTGATCATACGTTCAAGTAGTCTGCCAGATGTGACAAGCATACACAGTGGTCTGTTCGAGGATGGTGATACTTGGTCACCCTTTCCCTTACTGATTAGGACAAGCTTTTGTTCTCTCCAGGCGTCTCTGAATATACCCTCTTTTAGACATCATTTTGGCGATTAATTACTAGCTTCTTCATGACTTCTGAGGGAATGCCATCGACGCAGGCTGCCTTTTTAAGGCCGTTTCTGCATCATCAGTTCTTTTGTCGTGTTCGGCGAATAATGCATTTACAATATTTTGCATTTTCTCCTCATCCTACTTGCCTAAAGAGTTCCTCATCCCGAGCTTTTACATAACGACTTTGTGTCCATTTATCTTTCTTGCTTTGATTTATGCAGGTCTTCAGCTATTTTTTAGCCTTTTTCTATGCCTCGAGTTCTGCCTCTGCGTCTGGCTCTGGTGTATTTTCTCCTCGTCCTTATACATATTCGCCTGGATTCGTCGATCGAGGCCTTCCATTGTGCAAACCTTTGGCAACACATGTTGTTTTTCAATTCTCTTGCGAGAACATAATTAATCCAATCCAATTGTAGAAGAACGGTAAAGAAAAATAAAAACGTGGTTTATTTGTTGTTGTTTTTTTTTTAAGCTTTAATATTCTCTAATATTATTCTATTAACATGCATACTTCTCATTGTGTTTTGTAAGATTTTATTACTTATAGAGTATTTTTGGCTTCTCTAAAATTAGGAAAAAGGTTTCCTGATAATCTGGCCTGAGCAACCAGTGAAATACGTATATTAACTAGCTCCCTACAAATAAATTTAATTTTTATTATAAAACGTTATGTGCAATTAGCATAATATTAAATAATTAATATTTAAATTCCCAAAAAATTTTATTAAGAACTTGAGTTTGATTTAAAATTTCATCTGTATGTAGAAAAAATAAACAAACAACATTATTTGTATATTTAAGGTCCTACTGTTGTTACATACCGGCAAACTTATCAAAATTTGTTTTCTAATAATATATTATGGTTATAAGTACAATATTAGTTTGTAATACTAATAAAACTTTGGTTGTTACTTGAAAATTATATAGTTCAAACCAACAATGTTGCATTTTTTGGTGTGGTAACCATTTAATGATACAATAGTAACAAAAACTTGTTTTTCATGGCCATAGTAATGATCAAAACAAATATAAGTTGTTAATCGCAACATTATATTGTTACAGAGATGGTTGGTACCTTTCAGTGAAGACCGTCTTCGCTGACTGTGTGTTTGGAACGTTTATTCTTGTCGATATCTTGCGATTTTGTCGTATGGGATTACTGGTTCTTAGTGCTGTTAGTAGATCCATCCATATTCGACGAAAATTCTCAAGACATCGACAGAAATAATCGTACCAAACACACAGGCAGTGACGACGGAGTATTTTGCCAATCTAGCCGGACATTAGGCCAAAAATTAATTTTGAGAAATGTAAAAATTTAAGTACGCAGCTCGACAGATAACAAAATTCTGCATCGTATAGTGAATTTTCAAGACTTTTGCTTGAGATTTGTCGTTTTGGGACACTGTTAAAATCAGGAAAGTTGGGTAAATCGCATACGTTTTTATTGACTTTAAACGATTTTGAGAGGTTTGCAATATATTTTTTGGTGGCTAAACGAATAAAGATTTTGTATTGATTTTTTGTTTTTTTTTTTCTGTGAAAGGGTTTATTAGTAGCTACTTATGTTAATTTTTAGAAATTTTGTTTTGTAATTTTTAATGATAAAAATTAAAAAAAGTTTTTTTTTTTTGTAAAATTTTTTGTCAAAAAAAAAGTGAAAAGTTTTATATGAGTGATCTCCATCGCGATCCTAAAAAAGTTATATATCACTACAAAATTTACGATCTCTAATTTTATACTGTAAACAAAAACGTTGCGCTTATTTGCGCAATTTTTTTTGCGATTTTTTGAAAATTTTACCTTTTTATGTTTTTTCTTATCTTGGATAGGTAAATACGAGTAAGAAACCCTTGTATATTCATGAAATGTTTTGGTTTTTAGTAACTGAAGGTAGATGTTTTTTATTTAAATCATTACATCTAACACTGTTCTTACCTGTACAAAAAACAATTTAAATATCAAAAGTGATATAGACGTAGATGCCCCTTCTTTCGCACTATCTACTTTACACGCCAGAATTCGCCTATTTGAGAGCATATTACTCCTGGCATATAAACTGTCAGTGAAAAAATGGCAAATAAAATCTGATGCGGACAAAGCCATTGTTAACGCAAGGAAAAAAAATATCCAAGAAAAATGTAGAAGTGAATTACTTAACGCTGAAGAGGATTCATATTCGGAAGAGATTTTTGAAGAATCCGACGAAGAAGAACCCTGACACTCATCATCGTCTTAGTGCAAAGGAGAAGTTGTTTTAAATAAATTAATTGTTATAATTTTAAATAAAATTTATCGTTACAATCATAAATAAGTTATTACTATGAATAAAGTAATTGTTATTTTGCACAGGGACGTTTTGTGGTTTTTTATGGTTTTAAGAAGTATGTAATCTATTTTTTTTTAATAATTGCATTATTTTTTCAAATAGTTTATTATTTCACCGCCCACAAAAGGGGCGGGGCTAAAATGGCATTTAAGAATCTCTTGAGTCCAACTTTAAGTTTTTGAACATTCTTTGACCTTAAAAGTTGTAATTGCTAAACCAAATGACGGGAAAATCAAAAAAAAAACTTGCATTCTTCAGAGGTAGGATTAGTTCTTCCAATGGAAACTTTTTTCTCCTTGATCCGATTTTTCCTATTTTATAGCATTGATAGCCTATGACCATAGCAGATTTTTAGAGCTAATATAAGCTAAAAAAAAGTAATGTCCGGCTAGATTGGCAAAATAACCCTATGTGCGAAGGTTGGCTGAAGCAACATCAAATATAAGGTGGTAAATATTTAAGTAAAAATATTAAACACAAGGGAAGCTTAAGGTAGTGGTAGACTTCGTTCTCACCAACTAACGATTGATAATTAAATATAAGTTTTTTCGTATTCGTTTATCTGGCTTTGGTTGGTTAAGTAGATGATGCTTACAACTAAAACTCTACCCTAAGTAGATTAGATACAAGTAGTGCTGATGACGGACGTGGCTGTCTAGAAAATGTGCATTCCACTCGTGCAGTTGTCTCAGAATTAAATTTTCCCAATTTTTCTTTAATAATATGACCTAATTTGTAATTTAATTTATTCCTTCTTAGAGAGAATAAAAACGAACTTAAGCTTGATTTAACATTTCATCGTTATCTTGATGATAAAATTTCAAAAAAATAAACAAAACCATTATTTGTATATTTAAGATCCTACTGTTTTTACATACCGGCAAACTTATCATAATTTGTTTAATAATATATTATGGTTATAAGTACAATATTAGTTTGTAATACTAATAAAACTTTGGTTGTTATTTGAAAATTATATAGTTCAAACCAACAATGTTGCATTTTTTGGTGTAGTAACCATTTAATGATACAATAGTAACAAAAACTTGTTTGTCATGGCCATAGTAATGATCAAAACAATTATAAGTTGTTAATCGCAACCTTATATTGTTACAGAGATGGTTGATACCTTTGAGTGAAGACCAGCTTCGCTGACTGTGTGTTTGGAACTTTTATTCCTGTCGATGTCTTGCGATTTTGTCGTACAGGATTACTGGTTTTTAGTGCTGTTAGTAGATCCATCCACATTCGACGAAACTTCTCAAGACATCGACTGAAATAAACGTACCAAACACACAGTCTGTGACGACGGTTTTCACCAAAAGGTATGACAATAGTATTTCTCTTACTGCCCGAACAAAATCAATATAAATAATACCCTATGATGGTTTCTTTATAAGTCTTAAAAAAGCATTCGAAGTCATACCTGAATTCTGGTGAAAAATATATGGGTTTATTAGGCATTGCTATAAGAACTACTTGGCAAATAATGATCAACTATTGTGAGTGCCAAATTATGTTACACTTTGTTTTAGTCTCCTGCCTTGTTAAAATCAAGAATCCCGAACTCGATTTTTTTTTTAATTATATCTTTAAATTTTTCTGGGGAGAGGTAGATGTCACTGTCACAGTGAGTGACTTCTATGTTGACTTATATATTTTTTTTGAAATCTTCCCCATTTCTTCACTACAAAATAATCAAGATCGCAAATTTGATTCAATCTTGCAAGTGACAAAACTCTAGTTTTATGTTTCCATTCATTTAGAACGGGAACAAGCTGTGTTTTTAATTTAATTAAACTTGTTTATTAAATTAATTAAAACCTTTGATTGGTAAACAAGTTTTTTTCAGTGTACACGCAAAGCAAAAACATGATTGAGGTAACAAAAATTATATAACTCAAACCAACTATGTTGCATTTTATGGTGTTGTAAACAGTTAATGATAAAATAGAAACAAAAATTTGGTTCTTGTGACCATAACAAAACTATGTTTTTTCTCTGCGTTTAGAATATAATTTTAAACTAAATGAGTTTTGTACAATATTATAGCATTAATTAAAATCGAAAAGAAGTTTATACAAATTTGTATCTTTTCGTTTATCCCTCCTCTCTTTTCAAATGCCATCATACTACAACATTTTATCCAACAAATTTATACTTTGAATTGTCACAATTAAAAACCAATAGTAAGCAATTTGTTAAAACTAATTTAAAGTTATGGAAAGACTTGTTATGACAATGTTGCTACTGTCATTATAACATTATATTGTTATAAAACTACAATCAAAATACTTAAATATCTGTGCTATTTGATCTATTTGTGTCAAAATGATTTTTGTTTTTTTCTTTGTTATATTTTATTTCCAACAATATAAAAATCAATATGAATTGTTAACTGTGTGAATGCACTACAGTTGTATACGAGTATACCTACATATTTTATTTGCTATCAACCTTTGTGTGTTGCCGTTCGATTGTCTCATTTAAACTGTCAACAACTTATGGCAACGAGTATTGCACCTATAAAATGCTGCTTAACAATCGAAATGATTGCTCATATCTTTGGTCATTCAAATGCATATTTAAACTGGCAAAAGTGTATGGTTTGTATATTTAATGTTTGCAGTGCTTAGAGAAATCTAGAATTAATGGAACCAACTAAGAGACATATTGTGTCGTAGCGAACAAGGAAATATTTTATATTTTAGAATCTTTAAAGTCGGTCACACAATCGTAACAAATCTCACACGGTATATTTGGGTCTGTAATTAAGCATTTCAATAGTCATTTTCTTATATAGATTCATATGGGCGAAATGCTGTGCTACAAACTATCTGGAAGACAATACATACCGACATTAATCAAGATTTTCAAAACAATTCAGGCATACAAGTACACAACACAGTCAGTCAGTACAAGTGGTGGGAAAAAGACATTTATTATAACCAATACACATAGGCTTAAACACACACATAAATAAATAAATACATAGATACATACACACAAAATAATGTCATTCCCATATTCAATGGTACTTGCATTTGTGTGAGTGAGTTAAGATCAGATGCAACATTTTGTAGGGGCTGTCGTTTATAAGACTCCTTACCGCCGCCGCTTGGTGTGTTTATGTCTCTACCCCGCACAACTCGTTTATCATATTGAAACAGGTCATTTAAGAATGTTTAAGATTGTCATAACAAGGTATTAAGACATTAAAAAGGGATTATTAAGAGCTTATTGAAATTGAAATCTGAACACACACGTTCTCTTAATACCAAAAAAAAATAAAAACTGCAACGAACAATACAAAATTATCTCGGTCTCCTCTTACAACGAAGACAAATTATTTTGTTTTATCTTGGCATTTGAGCGCTAATGCGCGTAAATATTTAGTTGTTGTCTGAAGATTGTAAAGATACAATTAAATAAGAATTAATTAGAAGAAGTAAAATGAAAGGACATTGTTTAAAAATGTTTTGAATAAAAAACTGGCACTATAGTGACTAATTGGAGGTAAAAAACAGGTGGCTAAGTAAAAATAAAGTAAAGTAAAAATTATTTTTAAGAAAATATTTGCATGGTTTTTATTATTTAGTAAGCTATTTTGTATCCTTTGGGAGCTAAGGAATAATAATAAAGAACTTATTATAATCAACCGAATTTAAGCAATAATTTGTTTTGAACTTCACGTAAATATTCGTTATTGAAACAAGAATAAAGAAAAAGTAAAGTAATAAAATTTTATTACTTGATCGTAAAAAAACATTTATGAGTTTAAAATCTCTCGATGACGCACATTCTAAATCATGATCTTACCTTGCTAGAAAGGTAGGCGTGGCTCAGCTAACTTTTTTTTAAACCTTTTATTCCTCCTTACTTTAAATGGAACGTAAAATTACTCTAGATGGAATGTAAAAGGTACATATATGTCACCGCGGAAATAGAAAGGGACCTAAAGGCAAAAAAGTATATTTTTTTCCGAAAGACTCTCCTACCTTTGAGGTTTACCATTTTCCAAAGTTTTTTATGCGAGCTGCTAACATAGCTGTTATCACTCCGAAATTACCGATGATGACAGATTTCAAATTTTTTTCCGGGTCCTTAAATTACACACTGTAAAACTAATTTTTCCTCCTCATAAACACTTAAGCTGGATTCACCCATTTTGTTTCGTCAACATTTTTTTAATATGTAGTTTGACATTTCTCTCATAGAGTGAGAGAAGTGTGAGAAAAGTGATTTTGTCCAGACAACTCTCATCTTGAATAGGTTTTTGTCTGGGAAAAATATCACTAAGTTGCCACTAAATATAATTCTTTAAGGAAAAGCTGAAGTGAGTTGCCATACCATATACTGTTTGCCTTTCCTGTAATTGGACATTTGTAATTGGACATTTACTTGAAATTAAATAAAAAATAATATGTTTTAACATGTTTTGATAGACAAAATGTTAAATTAATAAAAGAATATGTAATTTTACACCAATTTATTTATAATGAGTTGTAGCTTTGTTGCCACGTTGTATAATTATATATATTAGTATGACTTGTTTACTTATGTATTTTATATGTCAGCTTTTTTTGTTTGCACATATTTTTCTAAACTCTCAGTAAAAAATGTTTGTCTAAACAAAAATTTTGTCCGAACAAAATGGGTGAATCCAGCTTTAGGGTGGGGGTCTGGGACCACCACTTCTATTCGATTTCTCTCAAAATTTTAAAAAAGAATTAATCCTACAAAACAGTTCACTGAAAGACTTTTAAGTTTTCAAAAAAATTTTTTCTGACTCGACTTACATGCAGAAAAAACAAATTTTCGCCTCGAATTTTGCTTTAGCTGGGTTCGTAACCACTCTCATTCTATTTTTTAGTAAATTTTACACCAACCCAAAAAATATTTCGGTGAACCTACCCTAAGGTCCCTTTCTCTGTCCTCCCGGGGCCACTAATTGTCATTGCGATACATTCTCTAAGCTTTGACCAGTGGCCAAACGACTGGGGTATCACGGCCACCAGTAGCCCAACAGAAAGACACTCCTCTTTGTGACTGGTGTCGTTGAGGTCCCTTTGCGGTACACGTGGTGGGTGTGGTTTGGACTAATACATGCAAAGGTAGTGGAAGGTTGGTCAAGAGTGCTGTTGCACTCTCAACAGAAGGAGTTGGATGGATGGTCTCCAACTTCTAACTAAGAGTTTAGAGCATATATCCAGGTTTACCATGTTCTATAACTTGCTCGTATTGTGCACTGTACGATAGTATATGCGAAGATGAGATAGTGGCATTTAGTTGCTATTGTCGGTCATTGCACTTGTATTCTATAGTATACAGTAAAAACATGGCGCAGTGGGGATTCTAGTCTATACATTATTTCACCTAGTCGTAAGATCACCGTCAGGTTAAGGCCAAGACATTTAGGTACTCTCATAAATCTTGAATACATCTGCCACTTTCTCTTTGCGCGGTCACATATAGCTATACAAAAATTAACTCGAATACTTCCTTAAAAGCTCATGTAAGGTAATTTCATGCTGATTGCAGAGACTCAACAATATGTACTTTTTTAAAATTCAATGACTATAAATAATATGATACTAAGAACCCGCATCATAGAGCATGCAGTGGATCGGCAATACTTATAAAGGCCCGAATCAAACACTATTTACTGTGTGGTTTTTGTGAAGACTACCTTAAAGCAACAAATATGTGCCTTGAAGCATTTCATTGTATTTTAACTCTTTCTTCGATGTTTTCACCTCCTAGATTTACAGTATCAGAGTGACAGTAAAGAGATTTCGATTAATTCCTAGATACTTGTTTCTTAGCAGATGCCATATTCTGTAATTCTCGTAGCTAAAGCTATAGCTAAAATTCGAATAATGTATAAACAAAATGTGTATATTCTTACATGTTTTGACATTTTTAGTTTACAGTGCTCATTATAAGTACATAAAATGAGCAATTAAAACTAAAGATGTTAAAATATGTAAGAATATACGTAATTTTTATTATGAAATTTTCAAAATCGCACCAGCTGTGACTGCATTGCTAAACATACATTTTGGGGATCACGATTTATTTTAAAAGGGGTCTGAATGTGATTTCTAGTGAACATGCAACTTATTAGCCTATTGAGAGGCAAAAATATCTTATGTTTTCGATATTTGCGTGATCAAGATAAAATACTAAAGTTGAAGCATCAGATCATAGCTTCAGATCATACACCCACTTGTGTTTCGAAAAGGAATCCGCAAGAAAAAAAAAAAATTACTTGGAATAACTTGACTCAACTCCACGTAACCCTCCTTTGCGAACTATGTGTGGGGGTTGGGCAAAACATTATACGGAAAAACGCAATCTATTTATAGGCCATTTAAAAATTAGTTCTTCTTAAATTTGAGGTTAGTAACAATAAAGGGCAATAATTGATTTGAATCCCAAGATATCCCCTGGTTTTATAATAAAACCAACAAAGTGATGTAATTTCATTAGCCCCGTATGGCACTAAAAATAATTCTTTTCACATCAACTATTTACGTATTAACTACTTTCCCACAGATTGGAAGGTTTTTTTTTGATAAAATAAGCTTCAAAGTTGAAAAAAAAATCAAAGATGGCTAAATAAAAATTTGAGAACACGAAAAAATACTTTTGCACTAATTAAATGTTTTGCTTTGAAAGTATTTCACATCAATTATAAAACTCTTACTTTTCACTGACTACTTAGTTGTAAGCATCATCTATTTAACCAACCAAAACCAGATGAAGGAATACGAGAAAACTTGTATTCAATTATCAATCGTCAGTTGGTGAGAACGAAGTCTACCACTACCTTAAGCTTCCCTCTTGTTCAATATTTTTACTTTTTAATATTGTTTGTAATACAGAAACAGTTCGACGAATAATAATTAAAATTTTCAAAATTCTAATATACCTTGTATGTATATTAATATGGTTTGTTAAATAGATGATAGAAAGTATACTGAAGAAGAATATATCGATATAGTATAAAATAAAGAGTTCCCACTTTCTTTAAAAGAAAAAAATTCCACTCTATGGAGTGGTTATAACATACGAGCTCGAGACTACTAATGCAAAAAAAAAATTAAATTTCCTCATTTGTTTTTTACAAAATGTAGTCCACATATTTATTTATTTATTTATTTATTTTGTCAATTCCTATACAACAAGATTTAATCTTATATTTAAAGTATAGGAAAGTGGAGTTTATAAATTATATTTTGGGATTACACATTAATACAAGTACATACACTTAAGCTATATTAACTATAAAAAGTTTATACTATAACAAATACATTACAATTAAAAGAATTACAATTCACTGTTGTGCAAAGAAAACAAACAAAAAATGTTTAAAGCTATTTGCGTTGCTATTGAGTTGTTGAGTTTGGGGAAGAATATTCCAAAGGCGCGCCACGTGTATAAAGAAGTGCCATTCAGATACATGAAGACGGTGTAAAGGAATTATAATCTTTTTTCCTCTGAGTGATCTGGCAAGCCTAATCTTGTCTATAAGATATTGTGGAGCTTCTGAATAAATAATCTTGTGCAAAAATAATAGGACGCGTGTGTTAAGAAGATTATCAAACGAAACACCGTAAAGTTGAGCGGAAAAATTAGATACACGGTCATATCTTCTTAAGCCATACACATATCTAATTATGTTATTATATAAAACGTTTAATTTCCTTTTACTAATTGAGTCACAGTTTGCGAAAAGCTCACAGCCGTAAATTAAACCTGGAAGAAGATAGGATTTTGCAAGAAGTTTTCTTATCCCTAAGGGAGTATAATATTGTGTCGGCCAAAGGCACCTTAGCTTAACATAAATTTGGCCTACGAGGGTATTAACATGGTTTGTCCAAGTAAGTGTATTATTAAACATTAATCCGAGGTTTTTTGCAGCATTAACGATGTTGATCCTTTCCCCATTTATTAGAATGTTAACATCGAGAACAGAATCGAGCGACCCCTTTCGAATTATTAGGCACTTTGATTTATGGGGATTTAAACAAAGTCCATTCGCTGTTGCCCAACGAAAAATTCTATCCAAATCATCATTAACCCTAACAATATTTTCATCAATAGATCGTACTGGACTGCTTAAATATAACTGTACATCATCTGCATACATGTGAACTTTGCAATGCAAAAGCTGTTTTGGCAAATGGTTGGCATAGATTGAAAAAAGTAGTGGTCCCAGAATGGACCATTGTGGCACACCTCTTGTTAAAGGTTGTAAAGATGATTGAACATTTTTAGAAGACACAAATTGCAAACGATTCGAATGATATGAAGACAAAAGAAGTGTTGCATTGTTAGAGAACTTAAAGAAATGCCGAAGCTTATTGCAAAGTGTGCTATGGTCAACAGAGTCGAAGGCTTTTGAGTGGTCAAGAAGAATTAAGAAATTTAATTTTCCTTCATCCAGTTCACGTCGTATATTTTCAGAAACATCCAATAAGGCAGATACACAGCTATGCTTAGAGCGAAAACCTGATTGATTTTCAGACAATAATTTATTTTCCTTGATATGTCCCGAAATTTGAATTTGTAGAATTTTTTCGAGCACCTTAGACAAATAACACAAGATATTGGCCTAAATTCTGAATTTGTTTTCGGTATACATTTCCACCTGTTCGGAAAAGTGCTGGTCATTAAGATGGTGTTGAATAAATGTGTTGTATATATTTTTAAATTATAAAAAGTAAATTTTTTTGAAGAAAATATATTTTCCTAAAAATTTATATATTTTTTGCCTAAATTGCCTTTTTCACATGCATATAAAATATAATTTATTATTGAGGTAAAAATGGCAACACAACCATAAAAAAGTTGTAACCCATACAGCGGGAAAATAGGTAAGTGAACGCATTTAATAACATCTTCATTAAAATATTTGTGTATTTTATTTTAACTGGCTGTAAGCCACAGTTACATTTTGTGCAGTCATAACATTGGAAGAGAAAAAATGTACAAATTGAACGAGAAACTCTTATACGTTGTCAATCGAATTTAAGAGAGAGAGAAAAACTTCTGCAATATAAAAAGAGAAATATTTACTACAGACAATTCAGAAGTAAGTATGCAGAAATTACTGTTACTTTGAAAACACTACAGCAATCAATATTTTTATTTAACAGTTAAAAACTTTGCAGAAAATGTTTTTTTTTATTTTAATATGAAAAAGTAAATAGAAGATATCTATCATTTAAAAAATAAATATGTACTGCTGACCAGGTTTATGAGATTTTTATTTTATCTGTTTTGCAAATTAAGTTTTAATTTATGTACAATACATAAATTTAATAAATAAAAAATGAAATAAACAAAAAAATAAATTAATACAGAAATAATATAATGAAATTAACAATAATAAAAAATTTTTTTAACAAGTACTTATATTCTCATATTTTACCAATATTGGCAACCAATATTGCCAACATTGCCTAAAGTTTTCATGCACAAATTATTATGAAAGTTCCTTGGTTATTCGTTTTTTCATCTTTTATACCCTTCACCACAGGTGGAAAGGGTATATATAAGTTTGTCATTCCGTGTGTAATTTCTAGAATATTCATTTCCGACCCCATAAAGTATATATATTCTGGATCCTTATACATAGAGAAGTTGATTAAGCGATGTCCGTCTATCCGTCTGTCTGTGTAAGTGTGGTAATGTCATTTGGCAAGGCACCAGAAGAGATACAAAAAATTTAAGCACACCAATTTGTCAGGCATAGTTTTGAAAATTTTGGTATTGCAATTCAGCAACATCGGATCATTCCTTTGGAGGCTGCGGGCCAAAAACCACGCCCACCTATATTTTTTCACGTTTTTTCAGGTTTTTTTAATTTTTTCAGCTTTAATGATTTTGTTTTGCCTTTTTTTCTCAAATAAATATTAGACTGCGACAGGTAGGTCGCAAGGAGTGCATACAGATCTCGGGGGATCCCCCGACTGTAGAAAGGTCCTAAATTTAACAAAAAAAATTTCAATAAAATTTAAAAAAAAAATTTTTTAAAAAAATTTACAAAACATTTTCAAAAAGATATTTTACAGAAAAATATTCAAAAAAAAATTTTTTTTAAAAATTTTCCAAATAATTTTCGAATAAAATTTTACAAAAAAATTTTACACACTATTTTCGAAATGTTAAAACAAAAATTTCAATATTTCTTTGAAAATGAAAATCATGACTGTAACATAACATATAATTAATATTAAGATTATACATATCTATGTATGTGTGTATATAGAGTAACATATTTTTATACCCTTCACCACAGGTGGATGGAAAATAAGATATTTTTATGGAAAAAGTATGGCATATATAGAATCGAGGTACTCCCCACAAAATTTTATTCAAATTCATTGAGTAGCTTTCATGTGATGCTAACACAAACTGACAGGCAGACGTACAGACAAACAAAAATACCAAAAATTGTTGTTTTAATCCACATCGCGTAATATACAGATATTAAAAAAAACACTTCCGTAGTACAATTTTATTATAGGAATTTTTATATCATATCCTAAAAGTGTGCTTTAAATAATTTAAATTAAAATTAAAACCACACTGATTGTAGTCTGATGAAATTCGTACAAAATCGTCAAAAACCTCAAAACTTTTTCAAATAGTCAAAGATTTGTCAGCGTAAAATTTTTCTATTTTAATCATTTTATCGTGTTTGTAATGTAGTGCTAAAAATTTTAATTGAGGACGATTTATTTAACTATGTATTTTTAAACTAAATATTCAAGTTTTCTCGTATTATTTTATGTCACTTTATTCCAAAGGTACTGTTTGAAAGTTTGGCTACTGTTTGTGATAATTGCTTTAATAAGTGTTATTAGCTCAATCATAAAAACTATAGTTTTCAGGTGCAAAAACCTTTAATTTAATATTTACTTACTCTTTAAAACACTCGAGTTCTCTTTAAGAGTAGTTAGAGAGCTAGTTTGTCTCCTTTAAATCACACACACATACATACATATATACATAGATATAAAAGGGAAAACCAATAAGAAAAAAAGTCTGTGTTACTTTTAAATTAAATATATGTAGAAATTGTTGCTATAAATTACTCACACGTGAACCTGCAAAACTAACCAGGACATGCCAGGATATTTGGTAGTTTTGGCTCTTTGCAAAAAGAAAATTATAAAGAATATGGGGGGGGAGTAAACAATGAGAATCAGAGCATTTACTTTATAACGTTATTCAACGTTATCACATGTTGTATATTGTTTTCATTCAAACTGTGTGATAAATTCAAAAAACCAACTCAGAGTAATAATTTTGCTCTCGCTGTTTTTGTTCTTCTCATCTTATTTCTCTTGTGGTGTGTTGTTTGCAACCCCATAAAGATTTCTGTTTTACAGCCTTTGAATGTACAAAAACGTTTTTGTTGGTGGTGTTTTTAATCCAAATACATTGTAAATGTGTTTGTTAGTCTCCATATGTTTTTGTGTTTTTCGTAAAACAACTGCAACAAGAACAACAAGAGAAGAAATTGTTTGTTGTTGGTGATTTTTTACAAGACTCGCTAGCATTTACAAGAACTCTAGGCACGTTAGTCTCCATGTAACGTTTGTCGTATAAACAACATAGTTTGGTCGATGTCGCGTAGCATAAACGCGTCTACTAACGGTACGGTTTTTGTTTTGTTGGTTTTTTGATTTATTTGAAAAATAATAGCAACAACAACTGCACACCACAAGAAGTGGTTCGATATGAAAACCAAACATTCAAAACGGTAAAACTATCGATACGAAGTTTAAAAGGCAAAAATTGTTTGTAACGAATACTTTTATGAAAAGCAAATTTAAAGGAAAAAAAAAAGTTTGAAATTGAATTAAATAAATTAAAGCAAAAAAAAAAACAACAACTACACAAAATGTGGGCAATTAAAGTGAATTTTATAAAATTCTATAAAAGAATTGTTTTGATTTAAAAATGTTGTCTACAAATTTAAAATAAAAAACAACCATAAAGAAAATGTTAAAAAATCCATAAACAACATGATTTAAACAAAAATATTGAAAATAAAAAAAAATATTGAAAGATATAAAAAAACAAAATAATGTGAGTTAAAAATAATTAAACTACTATTACAAAAAAAAAAAACTAAAACATTAGCATATCAGTAGATAATCAAAACAAAAAAATACTTAAAATTTTTTTTTATAAAAAATAAAAAAATATTTAAAATTAAATACTTAGTGCAGTGTGTGGAAAACAAATTAATAATAAAATGTGATTTTTGTTTTTTTATAAAGAAGCTGTTTAATTAAAAAAAAGCAATCTAAAAAATTAAAAGAATAAAAAAATAATTTATAAAAATTTGTTCATTTCTACCGTTACATTTTTAAAACATCCCACATTTTATTTACCGCTAATTGGATTTGATTTTTTCTGCTTCTTTACGTGTGGATTTTCATTTCTGTTTCCTGTCTACCTCTTTATACCTACGATTTTGGATTTTTTTTTACCTCATTAATAATTACGTTTCCTTATTATTTTTTGTTTTACAAAAAATACTCATCTGGAATAATTGCAAAATTTTCAACTAATTTTATACCACTAAAACGGTAAGTTTTGTAAAAGTGTCTGTTAACAGTATCAAACGTGTTGTTGCATGAAAAATAGGCTTTAGTGTTGAAAATATGATGAGTAGGTGTTTTTTACGGTAATTTTTTGAAGCGTCTTATTTCTTTGTTAGGAATTTTTATATCTAGTTCTGTGTTAAAACTAAAACTTAAATTATAAATGTAGGTGAAGATGATTTTTTATTGAATTATTTTTATAATAATTTGGCAGATAACTTCTAAAAAAAGAGAAAAAATACACAAAATAAATATTAAAAAAATAATTAAAACTTAACGACATTAAATTTAAAAAAAATTATTTTACAAAAAAATTAAATAAAAATTAAATATTAAAATTATACAAAATTAAATAAAAAATAATATTATAGCAATATAATAATTTATACTTTTTTTGTTAATTTGATTTTTGGTTGAATTATTTATTAACTTATAAAAAGAAAAAAAAAATACACAAAATAAAAATTAAAAAATAATTAAAACCTAACGAAATTAAATTTTATAAAATTTATTTTACAAAAAAAAAAAGAAATAAATAAAAAAATTAAATATTAAAATTATAAATAATAATAATTAAATTTTCAAAAAAATTAATTATAAATAATTAAATAAAAATTAATATTATAACAAAATAATAATTTATACTTTGTTTTTTTTTTTTTTGTTAATTTGATTTTTATAAGAATTTGTCAGATAAGTTATAAAAATGAATAGAAAAAATACACATAATACAAATTAAAAATCAACATAAAATTTTATAAAATCAATTTTACAAAAAAGTAAAATAAAAACGTAAATTATTAAAATTATAAAAAAAATTAAAAAATATTATTATAACAAAATAATAATTTATACTGTTTTTTTTTTATAAGAAAAAATAAATGAAATGCCTAAATCAGCTGAATTCATAAAATCTTTAACCGTTTAATAAACTGTGCAACATTAAAGCGAAACCACACTAATCCACTCAATATTTTTTTTAGAAACGAAAAATTGTTGCGGCTGATTTATGGGTTTTTGTATTGAACTACAATTTTCCAAATCTATTTTTAAATAGGATTTGAGTGGTTTTTAAAAATTTTTTTTGTCGCATACTTAACGTCTTAATATTTAGATTTTGAATTGATAAAATTCTCGATTTCGAAAAAAGGTGGATTCGTGTTCGATTACTTAGATGCTCCGCTTGTTATTCTTATTATTTTTTTCTTATAGGTAATACAATAAAGCCATTATTAGCTTAAAATAAATTGTTAGGAATAGTTATATTGGAAAATTTTAAAATATAAATAAACCAACATCTAAATTGGGCAAATTTTTTCCTTAGTTCTCAAAATATACCGAAAAAAATGGTTTTCAAAAAATGAAAAATATAAAGTTAAAAAATATTAAAGTTTACACAGTCGGGGCAACTCTTCAGCTAGAGCAACTGAAACTTCTTCGAATATTTGGAGCGCTAAATAATTATCTACTCTGCAATTTGTTAAATTGAAGAGTGCATCCATTATAGTGCACTAAGAAATCTAAAAACCTGGGAAACTGTGCGTTTCATTCCCGCCACTGCAGACAACCGAGGAGGTTTGTGTTAAAAAATATTTTTCGAGATATATCGCTAAATGAAAAATTAATTAAGTTGCAGCACAGAGATATTAGCATAACTTAATAACCGTTTAACCTATTTGATTAAGTAAAAAATCAAAAATCCATAATAGAATTAGCTCTATAATAAACAAAAATTGTTTTTAAATGTGCATTGAAGTTTCAGAGATATCAGGCGAGATTTGGAGAAAAAAAAAATAATAAAACAAGTGAATTTTTTAAATTAAGGCTTAAGTTTATTTTTATTCTCTTAAAAAAAAAAAAAAAAATTAGAAAATAGTATGATTTTTTTTGCTGAATAAGGATGTGGCGATCTAGGAAATCCATTACATTCTTCTGGAGCATCTTTTTGAAACATTTAATTAAAAATTAATTACCTAATTTGTAAGCCTTATTTCTTTCTTAAGCCTTATTTCAAAAAGGCATATAGTTCGACTAATAAAATTTAAATAATCAATAAAAAAATAATTTTCATATAAAATTTTTATAAAAAATCCCATTACCTTTGATTCTATAAGCAACTAGGTAAACGTACTTCATTGTTAAAAGAATTTTTTCGATACCTAACTTTCATGGTATAAATTTCGGTAAAATAACAACAGCAATATTAATTTTCTTCACAACTTCTTCAATATCTGGGACACTTTTAAGCACAATTGGCCTTTTGTAGTGCAGGTTTTCGAATTTTTCATCAACAAGTAAGATAAACAATTTTCCAGGTATGCTAAGATATAGTATTCTTATTTTTAGATAAATAACCTAGAAAACTATATATTTTAAGTTGTCCTAGTCGATAGTAGAGTATTCTTTAGTAATAATCTAATAAATCAATGATCAAATCTGTGTAATTCTCAACGCTGTTTTCTCCTGTTGTAGCTCAAATTAAATCCTCAGTTCTTATCTTCAAAATGAGTCCATGCTATTAAAGTGATGTTTTTTAAAATTAAATTTTAAATTTATTTAAAACTAGTTATTCGCGACACTTCGTCAACTTCCTTCGATTTTGCTTTAAATGTAATGCAAACCATATTTTAGGACTCCTACTTTTATAGTGCTTCAGATATGGTTTATTTATTTACTTCATATAAAGGTACCCATCCCTGGGTAATTACATACGAACATGGGCTAAAATATATGTATATAATAACTAAAATTTTTGTATAGTTCTGTAAATAGTGTTAAAAGTTTGCTGCTTACAAAAATAAAAGGTGTTGCCAAGTTTGCAGTACCATCAAGTCGGTAAAATAGCGTACTTTCACTACTTTTCCTTTTCTTTTTTTTCTCTTGGAAATGAGTTATTTTTACGGGAAAAAGGTATCATATATTTGAATTAAGACACTAAGGTACCTCAGACCAGACAGACAAAAATTCTAAAAATTGCTGTTTGGTATTCCATTTCGATTACCAACTGTACCAGCAAAAAAAAATTCCAAAAATATTTCATGTATTTACAGAAATGGTTGTGTTTCAGTTTTATTTTATTGTATAGATAAACGATTTTTTATTTTCAACGGAACAAAGACAGATATATACACGCTATTGCTGAATGGAATATAAAAAGTTCTTCGAATTGTGAACACAGAATTTTTTTTTTCACCAAATAAAGGTTTTAACCCATTTTAAATTAAAGTTTAATTAAATTTTTAATTGATTCAAATATATATTTGTATAAAACATAACAAAAATCGTGATTAAACAATTAAATAAATCAAATAATTTAATAATAATTAAATTTTAATCCAATTAAAACTTTTAATTGGTGAATATAATTTTTTTCTGTGAAATAATTACTGTTGGCTTCATTTATAGAAAAATTGTTATCTGGTTGTTTTTCTCAAAATAAATTTTATTAAAAATCCCTACAAAATTTTTAATTTAATAAATTGAAGGTTTTTTTATTTCAATTAAAATTTATTAGGAAAAAGTTACAGTCTCTTCTCCGAAGTAACATAAAAATCATTAAACACAAAAAAAAAACTTTAACGTAGATTTAACGCTATTGAAGCCTTTTACAAGTGCATAAAGTTTATTTGTCAGAAATTTACACAAGGAAGTGCACACCCGTAGCCCCAAAACACACGCCCCATAACAAAAAATCCGAAGTATTTGTTTCAGTTTAAACTACAAAATGCAGCAGTATTAGATACAAATGTTTTTAAACATTGTGGAGCAGTTTTCATTTGTGGCCAAAATATATAAATTTTATGCGAAGGAAAACTTTATTTTTATTATGTTAAATTATGAGGCATAGCAAGGACCACAATTTTTAAATTTAAACATTAAAAGTTATTGCAGTTAGAAAATGTTCATAGAATTCATTTAAAAATAAATTAAATTTATTTTACAGTATTAAAACCCAAACTATTGAATAGATAATTAAACATAAATAGTGATTAAAATTATTAAAGTTGTTTAAATGTCTCCATAGACTAATTTGCTAGTTATCAGTGTGGGGGTTTTGGGTTCATTTCCTGCCAAAAAACTCTAGGTGTTTTCTGCAGACAAGCCAAGTGCTTCTCTAATAATATTGTCTTAAAAAAGAAAGAAAATAAAAGTGAAATTAAATTGCTATAGATTTAATAAGGAATGAAAACATGGTCAGGCAGGCATAAACAAGTATATTTATTTACACAATTTTTAATTTTTTTTCTAATAAAGTTAATAGATTTGTTTGCTTTCTTTTAAGCTCAAAAAGTATAAGAATTATTCCTAAATTCCAAAAATAGTCATCTGAAAATAGTGAAGGATTTAAAAGCTTAATTGATTAAAGCAAATACTACATTTTGGTAACGTAACTGTTTGGGGTGTCAAAATCCAATTGATTAAAAATATGTTTATTTTACTGTGTCTAATTTATTTTGTGTATTTAATGTAATTTAGTGGATCTTAACTAAGCTAAGATTCCTTTTTTAATCAAAGTTTAACACAACCTTTTAAACATTATTTTTTTTGAGGGGTGGGGGGGGTGTATCTCCTAATGAGTAGAAAATGTCTTGAGAAAAGTTTCAATATAAGTTTTTCTTAATGGGTTTGTGTTTAATATAATACGAACTAAGAATATTATTATATTTAACTAAATAATTATATGAGTTTAGAGACATTTTTCATTCAATGATGCTGCTCTAATTTGTCTGTTCGGCTGAGAACAAAAGTATTTCTTCTTCTAAATCATTTGTGCGTTTTGTTCTCAGCTTCTGTAAATTTATTTTTGAAGTAAAATTTTTGTTTAATATTTTTTTTTTTTTAAGTGAATTACTTGCCAAAACGATTATCTCCATATTAAAATTTAATATCATTTTTTTGTTGTTCTTCAGATTCTTCTTAAACTAAAAGTTAAATGAATTGAAATCTTGTTATTTAAGTGCCAATATCGTATCAACTTATTACTGATAAATATAATAACACAGTAACTTTTTTCTTGTTTTTCCATCTGTGTTCGTATCACGTAAAAACTACTGGATGGATTTTAATGAAATTTTGTGAAAAGTTACCTTCGTATCTTGATTCAAATATAGGATAATTTTTTCTTATTTCCAAAAGAAAGTGGAGAAAAGGCATTGCAAGTTCCCAATTTTACCGGTATGCATATTTAACGGCACGTTTTATTTTTAATAGCGGGATCTCTTAAAAGTACTTTATACTTTACAGCCACTTTAATTTTTGAAAGCGGGATATTTTAAGCACCTTTTCCAGAGCTGCACAATAGTTTTTAGAACCCCCGGGGGTCCCAATTGTCACTGCAGGAATATGGCAAATGCTTTGACGCGGATCAATCGGGGAAAATAGGGGCACCAGACGCTAGGGTTCCTAGAGCCTAAATCTGGAAGAAAAGGTCGGTGTGTTAAAACATACGGGAACTCTTCGTGGCCCGACCAGTGCCCAAAGGACTGGTACCGCGGGAATCGGTGGCCCCACATAGAGCCTATCCTCTCTGTGACCGGTTATTGGTGAGTTCCCCTTCGGGGGTACACGTGGTGGTTGTGGTTTAAGATCGATTTATGTAGGTAAGGTGCAAGGTCGATCAAGTGTGCTGTTGCACTCTCAACAGACGGAGTTTGGATAGTCTCTAAACCCCTAAGCAAGAGATTATAATGTGGATCTAGGCTTGCCTTGGAAAGGCTTGCCATATTATATAAATTGCTACTCATTGTGACTGTATCACACACAAAAAGCGATTGGTGGCAATCGTAAAGTGTTGTTATAACTACTACACAATGGGGGCGCTAGTCTATGCCTAAGTTTCACTCGGTGGTAAGACCACCGTGAGGTTAGGCCGAGTAGGCAGTTACTCACGTTAATCTTGTTCCACACAATTGTTTTTAGAATTTTATATAAATTTTAGAATTCTATCCAGGGATGGATACCTTTATATAAAGAAAATACGTATACGTGAAACACTAGAAAAGTAAGAGTCTTTAAATTTGGTGTGGATTACTATCAAAGCAAAATCGAACAATATATTGTCAGGACGCACTTAACGTGTGTGGTCACAGTTAGTCAGAAATAATAAGTTTGATATAGATACGCAAATCAGAATAAAATTAACAAATAATTATAAAAGATAACTAAGAAATTTTGCAATTGAGACAGCTTAATGGCTGGTGTTTACAATTTAGTTTTCAGCCTACACTATACACAGGATTGAGAAAAAGCTAAATCACAATTCTTTGGTATCTAGTATTTTGCGTATGACTTCATTTAGTCAAAGAAGATTAAAAAAAAAATATTTTTAACTTCTAAAAAATTTCGTCAATGTTTTTCACGATGCACATTGGGTTGAACTCTAGCCAAAACAGACTTTATATTTAAGCTTTAAATAAGATAAATCTTTAATTAGTATTAGTCTTTAAATGAACCTAAACTTATTTAATATACTTAGAATGGTATTCTTATTTCTAGAATATAGTTTTTGCAGATCCAAATGTATTGAAATTTGCTAAATTTCAATATATTTTGATATGCGGAATTTGGATTTGCGGCACCACTTAGCCTACTCCAATCGTGTTCATACTTTACGATTGATTTAACAATAGGTAATTGCAAACTTATGTATTTCGTAAATAACCAGGTATGTGATGGAAAATGATTTTGAAAACGAATCGATTTAAAAACGATTTTGTCGTTTTGTATAATTAATTAGTTTTTACTAATTTTTAATTTTTTAAATATTTTTGTCTAAAATCCTCATTATTGTTTGACTTTTATTTTCTGGTAAACTTTTCAAACCCAAATGTTAAGAGATGGGCTCAAAAACAATTTTCAAAATAGATCGAAATTCATCACACCCTTTGAAAACGATCGTTTCAAAATCGATCGTTTTTCAACACATACCTGAATAATTTTTTGATACAATTGGTTGGTACCAGACTTGGCAATTACGGAATTATATGTAATTGTAATTGGAATTTTTCAATTACATACAAATATTTGTAATTGAGATTTTTTCAATAATTCAAATTATAATTACAAATTACATGTAATTGAAAATTTTCAATTACAAATTACACGTAATTGTAATTAAAAATTTAATTACAAATTACATGTAATTTTAATTAAAAAAATCAAATATAATTATATATATGAAATGGTAAATTTAAAAAAAAATTGTTAAATAAAAAATAATTTTGTTGCAGCTAGTCTGCGAAAACCTTTTACATTAATTTTATATAAAAGCAAAAAACTAAAAGAAAATTATTTGAAACTTTTCTATCTGAGATTTTAAACCGTCCAAGCCAAAATAATAAAAATCACTAACAACTAACAAGGTTTTATTTTATTTCTTACATTTTTCTTTCTACACAGGTCAATTTTCCACCCCACTCTAAATATAAACAGTTATTATAAAATAAAAAATAAAAAAAAAATAATATTACTTAATAAAACTTGCACCACACTCAACAAAAGCACAAAATTATTTTGTCATTCATGCAAGCGGCAAGCAACATCTGTTGATTGTTTAAAATTGATTTGAATTACGCGATAACAAAAGTGTTGCTGCATTCAAGCAGAAATTTATCAGATAAAAATGTTATTAACAAATTAACGCTTATTAATGTTGAACAAAAGACAATAGTAGTTGATTAAAAAATTAACATATTTTTTATAAACAATTAGCATAAAAAAGTGGGCAGGTATTTGTGGTGATTGAAATCAAATTGAATAAAAAATAAATAAAAAATAAAGCTATGACAGTTGAAATTCCTTGTTTTTTAATCTAAATGCGTTGTTGCTTGCATTAAAGGGTCTGTGGTATACAACATAAAAATATTAAGAACTAGCTGTGCCCACACACATTGTGTGCGTCCGGACAATATTTTGTTCGATTTTGCTTTCAAAATAATCCACACCAAATTTTAAGACTTTTACGTATTTACTTTATGCCTATAAAGGTACCCATCCCTGGATAAAATTCTAAAAATTATTGTAATGCTTTGTAAAAGGTGTTTCAAATATTTTTGAATAACAATGTAATTCCACAAAATAAAAATTAAAATCAAATACAAATTTTATTCAATTGACGATTTGACAGTAAGTAATTCATATTTTATCATTATTTTAAAACAGCGCCATCTGTTGCACAGCCGTATTTTAAATATTCCGCATTCACTTTATATTTTGTCATTATTTTAAAACAGCGCCATCTGTTGCACAGCCCTAATTAAAATATTCCGCATTCAATTCATATTTTGTCATTATTTAAAAACAGCGCCATCTGTTGCGTAACCCTGTTTAAAATATCTCATTTTCAAAAATAGAAGATGCCTTAAGGTATGCAGTACCTTTAAATTGGTAAACAAAAAATCGGCATACTTTCATTGCTTTTTCTCCACTTTCTCTTGGAAATAAGTTATTTTTGCGGGAAAAAAGTATCCTATATTGGAGTCAGGATATCAAGGTACATCCACACAAAATTTTGTTAAAATCCATCCAAAAATTTTTACGTGATGCGAACACAGACAGACAAGAAATGAGTTACTACTTTATTATATGTATGGATTATGCTATTCCAGTCGATTTCTGGAAAACATTTGGTGAATTTTTTTAATAACTATATTTAAATATGTTCTATATCAATCATCTATATATGTGACCGCGAACGGAAAAACGGACCTAAGAGTAGGTCGAACGCTTTTTCAAATAAATAAATAAATAATGTACCGAAGAATCGAATGCAAGTGGTACCGAATTTGTGTCGAAAATTAGGTTTTTCTGCAAGTAAGTCGAGCGTAGTTAAAATATTATAAAAATTTTTCAAATATTTTTAAAATTTTAAAGTCTTTCAGTGAACCGTTTTAAAGGCTTAGTAAATTGTTTGTGGGAAATCGGATAGAAGTGTTCGTAGAACCCCGCAAAGAGTTTCTGTGGTCGAAAAATTTTAAAGAGTAATTTGAGTACCGTAAAATAATGAAATGTGAGAAGCATTTACAGTCGTAAAAACCGTTGAAAAAAAAACTTAAACGGCTCTTCTGTAAAATTTACTTTCTTACCCTTATTTCCTTTTTTATTTTCACGGTCACATGTAGTTTTGATTATTGAAGATAGGTACGAAATTTAAATCAACGTTCAAACGATTATACGTAACACTTGACGGGGACTGCCATAACCTATAAAGATCAGCAGCATATGAATGCTTTGCATGTTCATTAAATGGTGTGATAAATAAGGAAATTATAAAAAGGAAAAAAGTAAATGTTTTCCAACAAGTTGTCATAAATTACCTTTCAGTCATTTCTATCCCGAATGTTTATTAAAGTGTCTTGACAAATTATATTTTCAATATAATTTAACAGTCTCATTTATATTTGATGACTGATCGATCACCGACAAACTTTCTGAGTTGTGTCAAAATCTCAAATGTTTTGTTAAAAGAAATTTATTTTTAATTTTGTATCCCCAAAAAATACAAATACAAGTATTTTTGAAGACACTTTTGACACCTGGCGTATGAAGTTAAAAAAGCTAAAAACAAAAATCCATTAAAATTATTGTTTCGAGGAATAACCAAAAATTCCATCATGAAAATTTAATGAGAACAAAGAAAATTAAAAAAAAAGAAAAAAACATAATCATTTTGCTTATTAAGTAAATAAGTTTTGACTAAAACAAAAGTTTGGGAAGGAAATGAAAACTTAATTTTCATGTTCATATTAACACTGACGGTAAATGTTTCATGGCATTGAAAAATTACTTTGCATGTTTAAACATAAAATGTATTTTTGTTTTTTAATTTTAGACTTGTTATATTTTAAATACTGGTTTTTCTTTTTTAATTTAAATTATAAGTAAAAGTAGTAGAATCTTATGATTTGATAGTGATAAGTTGGAGGAACTTGAAAAGGGATATTGATTTTTTCTTTCACACTATAATACAAATATACTTTCCTCAAACTTTAAATATATTAATAATTTGAGGAAAATGAATCCCTGCTCAGTTGTTATTGTTGTTTAAAAAATTCCAAACAGTGATTAGATTAGAGTTGCATTTTATAGAAAAGTATTTTTACTTGTATTATAGTGTGAAACGCTCTTTAATAAAGATCAATTATACTGTGTTACAAAATAGAAAAAAGTGGATAGAAATTTAAGATGGCTTAAAGCCCTTTGTAAACTAAAATATAAAGTTATATGTGCCAAGGTTTTAAGTTCTAAAAAAATTTCACTAAAAGTGCTTTTACACGGCGTGTATTTGTCATATGACTTGTCACTTTTCCATGTGTAAATTCTATACACGTCGTGTAAACCCTTACAAACATAACATGTGTATTTTCCATGTGTACAATACATATGACATTTTTCATTTAGAACGTTTTCTATTTTGATGTGACAAAGCATCTGACATACTGTAATGCCAACTTGATATGTAGCTGTTTTAAGTTTTTTGTGGTACCAAAAGCACTAAAATCGTGGTAAAAGCACTACATTTGCATATTTGCATCAGCTGTGGTTAGCAATACAAAACTGTGTGGCGGAAAAATTATATATTATAGTTTATGTCAGATGTAATTACACATGTACGTTTGAAAGCAAAAATTATAAACCGTATGTAAAATATCTATTTTGACAAACACATTAAATTACATATGGGTTATCAAACTGACAAGTCATATGACAAATAGACGCCGTGTAAAACCATTTTAAGTAAACTTCCTACCAATTTTTATTTTTGCATGGCTTTAAAAAGACAAAAAGCTAAGTTTTTTTGAAGCCAAACTATAAAGCAATAATTAATACTTTTGAGAAAAATGAAACACTATCTCCTATAAAATATAATATAAAAATCTAAATTTCTCATATTCTATTTCTGTGATAAGTTTGTTTAAATAGAAAATTAATAACAATTGAAACTACCGAGTGGATATATACGAAGAGTGCTGATGACGGACGTAGCTGTTTAGAAAATGCATTCCACTCTGCTGGTGTCTAACTTTTCTTTTTCTCTTTATAATTAAGAACTTAAACCTAAATATATTATTCTAATAATACTTGTATTATAGTGTAAAACGGCCTTAATTTTTCTGGTCCAATATTGTCATGTTTTTTAACCCCATTATTTGCAACTACATATATTTTTGTAATTCAAAATTATACAGGTTTAAATGTTTTCAATTAAAAATGCGATAATTTGATCAAAATTAAATTGTTTCATTTCAAAAAGATCAGTATATAGCAAAGCATTTCAAGTTTAATTGAAAATTTAATATTTTTCGTAATTTTTAGCTACTTTTAAGGCGTTCAAATGGCATTGCATTTTATTTTGTTACTGATATTTCTATATTTTTCTAAATGAAACTTTTGCTAACACTTACTTATGCTTACATTGTTAACTCATTGAATTTCATAGGAAATGATGCTTGACACCTGCATCATTCATTGCAGTTTTACAACGTTGTAAAATTCATTTCATCTTATTTTATATTCATCCTACAGGTATGCACCTCATTTGTTTGCAATACAAGATAAACTATATGATTGTTGTTAAAGCGTAACTATTTGATAGCTTTGTTTAAACTTAAATTTCATTAATTACATTTTTATTATTTTAGTTTTCTTACTTTCTGTGTTTACCAAGTACTATTCAAGAGATACTTCCCTGTAACAGGCAGAAGGAAATCAGTGGAATAGTCCTAGAGTAATATTAATAGAGACGCGGTTTTTAAACTCTGGCTGCGGAATTCCTTCTTTTAGAAATCCAATTAAAATATTGAAACTTTAACAAACTCAACCCCGTACCAGCTACGTTTTAATATTTCTTAGTTCCATTCTACAGTACAATAACCACAACATATATGTAGTTTTATCGAAATCCATCCTTACCAACAAAGACAAGTAAGTGTGTTACTGTGTTGATTATCGAAATCTTTTAAGAATGAAGTATATTCATAATATAATAAAATAGTAACTCATTTCCTGTCTGTCTTTTTTTTTTTGTTTTTTTTTGTGCTCGCATCACGTAAAAACTACTGAATGTCTTTTAACAATATTTTTCGAGGAGCTACTTTAGTATCCTGATTCCAGTATAGGATATTTTTTCCTCAAAAATATCATGTTTCCAAGAGAAAGTGAAGAAAAAGCGGTGAAATTACGCCGATTTTTTTTAACGATTTAAGGGTACTGCATACTTTAAGGGATATTTTAAAAACGGTTGCGCAACAGATGGTGCTATTTTAAAATAATGGCAAAACGAATTAAAAGCGAAATATTTTAAACACGGTTGCGCAATAGATGGCGCTGTTTAAAAATAATCACCAAATGTGAATTACTTAACTGCCAAACAGGCAATTGAATAAAATTTGTATTTGATTTGTATTTTTGCTTTGTGAAATTACATTGTAATGTAAAACATCTTTTACTGAGCTGTATAATAATTTTTAGAATTTTATCTATGGATGGGTTTTTTTATATAAAGTAAATACGTAAGAGTCTGGGTGTGTATTACTCTCAAAGCAAAATCGAAAGAAACATTGTCAGGATGCACACAACGTATATACGTGTTATTTAGTACTAGCTGTGCCCATACCACAGTTATTAGTAAATTAAATTTAAATTTGTGCCTCCATTTTAATAAAATTGTGCTTAATTTGCTTGGAACATTTTAAGACTTCCATATGCAAAAAAGTTTTATAATTTTTCTCTGTCTCTTTTTAAAGAACAGAATAAAAAATTAAAAATTTTTAAAGATTTCGACAGAATTTTCTTAATATCTCTAAAATGACGTAGTTTCAGAGATATAAAACTAGTGGATTCTCTGAAACTAAGTAGTCTCAGAGATATTGAGAAACAACTTACAATTTAACTTTAATAGGAAATAGGTTTAACAGTTTGTGATATCAATACAACTTCCTTTATTTCGGATATAATGAGACAACGTCTCGAAAACTGTGAACCAACTTAATAAAGCGGAGTGCTGGCTGGAATTCAACACTCCAAATATACCGTGTATATATACTCCAATACCGTGTAAATATACTTGTATTATAAGACATGTTTTGTGATGTTTCTATACAGTTAATTATTGTACGGCGGTACGGCATCTTTCAATAATCTAAAGGAAGTACTACAACAAGGTTGAGATGACAAGCGACGAGCATCTGTCCGAAGTTTCTTTGTGTTGTAAAGTTTGTGTTGTAAAGTTTGTGTAGTAGTTTGTCAGTATTGTTAATTACTCTCTTTTTATATGCTCGGATTTACAGCTGGCGAGAAGTGTTGAAACCTCCTGAGTCGAACAGAGCTGAACGGAAGCCTTGCCAGTGCAACCGGTCCGTAACAATATGACAGTTGAGATATATTTTCAATAGAACTTATTATGAGATTTTTTTAATACATAAGATTTTTTTAATACATTTAAGCAGTAATCGGGTGCAGGACATATATGCGCAACAAGGAAAATTAAATTATATTCCTGTGTGTTTTTGAGCAAATAGCCAACCAAGTGATTTTAGTAGCCTTTAGTGTAATCTCAGTGTGCACTCAATTTTTTTTTTTAGTCTATGCATGTTTTGAATACTTTTAAAAATTATATTTCGACTCCCTCGAAAAATTTGTGTCAATTTTTGAAATCTTTGTAAGAATTATATTTTCGATTACTATGACGGTCATTGATAAAACATTATTAGTAAAGTATTTACTAACAAGGGCCCCACAACAAGTTTTAGAAAACACATGCAGATATTACACTTCCACTTATAAATTTAATTTAATTATTGTTTCTTCAAACAATTAATGAATTAGATAGAATTTCTAACAGAAACAATTTATTATAATTTGTAATACGATCTGTTTGCTTAAGTTTTATAACGATTGTGCCCTACTTTTAATAAAATATTTTCATAATTTTTTTTTTTTTTTTTGTTTATATGGCCATGTCATTATTTATTATTTGAATGTTAAAATATTTTATTAAAATATGTTACCAAATTTCTAAAGAAATTGAAAATAAATATTTTAAAATTTATGACTGCAAGAATGAAGAAAATTTTTAAGAAACATAAATTTACCGAAATCATTTGCTGAACATAAGGGACAGCTATATTTACATAAATGAAAATAAGAAAATTATTAGAAAAACAAAAAAATAATTTCTTTAAATAAAATAAAATTATCATAAATATTAGAAATAATAAACAAAAAAAAAACATGTCTACAATAACTTGTTCGCATATAAAAATGTTTGTGTTAAAAATGTTTTTGTTAAAAAAACAAATCTTTGAATATTTTTCAATTTTCAATTTTTTTCAAAATTAAAAACTTCAGAAATAATTTAATTAACAATAAGTATACCTACTTAGGCCCAGCCAGTATCGGGCAAAAAAAATTTGTTACCGTTGCTGTCATCATTTTGGATTATCTCTCTGGGGTTCGGCCAAAAAAAGGCAACACGAATTCTTCTTAGCTGAATGTTAAGATGTTATTGGTCAGCGGGCTTGGATGTGTTTTGAGTTTCTTTAAATACTTTAATGCATGTTTCGCGATATCCAGGTTTAGATCTTTGTGTATGTTCGAGTGTTTCACATGCCACCCCCGGGGGTTCTAATTTTCACTGCAGTAATAGCAAATGCTTTGACGCGGTTCACTCGGGGAAAATAGGGGCACCAGACGCTAGGGTTCCTAGAGCCTAAATCTGGAAGAAAAAGTCTGTGTGTTAAAACATACGGGTCCTCTTCGAGGCCCGACCAGTGCCCAAAGGACTGGTACCACGGGAATCGGTGGCCCCACAGATAGCCTATCCTCTCTGTGACGGGTTATTGGTGAGGTCCCCTTTGGGGGTA
The DNA here is from genome assembly GCA_949628195.1 of Phasia obesa. Classification (NCBI taxonomy): domain Eukaryota; kingdom Metazoa; phylum Arthropoda; class Insecta; order Diptera; family Tachinidae; genus Phasia; species Phasia obesa. The sequence goes on along the minus strand of OX451216.1, from coordinate 138,399,159 downwards.
CACGTGGTGGTTATGGTTTAAGATCGATTTATGTAGGTATGGTGCACGGTCGATCAAGTGTGCTGTTGCACTCTCAACAGACGGAGTTTGGATAGTCTCCAAACCCCTAAGCAAGAGGTTATAATGTGGATCTAGGCTTGCCTTGGAAAGGCTTGCCATATTATATAAATTGCTACTCATTGTGACTGTATCACACACAAAAAGCGATTGGTGGCAATCGTACAGTGTTGTTATACTACACAATGGGGGCGCTAGTCTACGCCTAAGTTTCACTCGGTGGTAAGACCACCGTGAGGTTAGGCCGAGTAGGCAGGTACTCACGTTAATCTTGTTCGACAGTTTCACATGCCAGGGAGGGCTTGTAATTATTCTCCAAATTCTATTTTGTCGCATTTGAAGTCTAAAGCCTAGGCAGTGCCCCATAACTAAATTCGATAACACCTAATTGGTTTTTGGATATAATTGTACAGTAAAAATTCGAATGGGTTATGAAAGAAATTGCAGGAAATATTAAGAAATATAATTTTTAAATTTAATAAATTTTTACCTCGTATGTAGTAAAGATGATCACCACAAAGGGCTCAGTGTAAGCATGTATGTTCGATAGGGTTTTGAAGTTTTCATTTGTGAACATTGAAATATCAACATTTATGATATTTCTCACAAATGATGTTTCTAAAATTTTATATTTAAAATTCAAATAATAAAATTTTAAATTTATTTTTCACACTCATAAACTAACAACACAACATTTTCTGTCTATGATCACATATAAAATTTTTTTCTTAGTTTTCACACATGACCAGTGAAAAACAAAATATATCCATATTATTCATGTGTGAATGGTGATAAATTAGCTTCTTCTCATTAATGCTTTTTGCAAAAATGTTTGTATTATTTTCTTCTTTTATTTGTGAGATTTTTTATATGAGATTTTTTGTATGTAGGTTATACATGAAATACCTCATTTCTCACAATTTGTTACTGCATACGCCGGCAGTTGGTCATTACAAAATGTGTAGAAATACACATACATATGTACATATATTAATGCGAATGCTTATTGCGAACATTTTTCTACGATCTTCTCATTTGTGAAAAATTAATAAAATTTTAAATTCTCATATATGAACAGTTGTGTGAAAAGCAAAATATTTTTTTATTCATTCACTTTTGAACAGAAAGGATAAAAATAACTTTTCTCACTCATAAATGAACAAACACAAAATATTTTTTAGTCTCTCACACATGAATGAAAATAAGCAGAAAAAACAAAACTGTACATACTCGAACATGAGTGAAGAGTGAGTAAACATTTCTGTACTATGGTTTTGATTCTTTTATCACATTCTTTAAAAATTGTCTTTTTCTGTAACGGTTCAAAAATAAGACCGCATACGTTATTTGTGCGGACACGTTTTAATTTTTTAGTTCAAGTTTTTTGTTACTTTTTGTTATTGGCATTTTGTAAATATAATCGTTTTATATTGTTTATTTTATTACTTATTTTCAAATCGTGTAAATATGACATACATATTCACTTAATAAATTTTTTCTAATACTTTTTTTCAAAATCAATATTGTCTATCACTGTTATTTATTGAAAACTATTTTTAGTTTCATTTCCGTTTCCACCATATTGAGTATTATTAGCACAAGCTCTCAACAATTCTTACAAATCATTAATTTCTATTAAAAACACAAACAAACGTTCTTCCTCCATTCTTAGCAATTCAAAGAAAAATAGTAAAAAATAATAAAAAAAACAAACAGTATTAAAAAATTTCATAAAATTATGCAAATGTTTCTATATATTTTTTTTCTTTAATTTTTTCTATGCTGTAGTTGCCATTGTTTATTGCATGTAGAAAAAAAAGAACTAAAAAAATATGAAAAAAAATGAATAGAGCTGTAGGGCCATGAATGCATTATGCAGTTAATTAGCGTTTCGCTTTAAGGCACTTTCAAATAAAATTTATATGTACGTACATCTATGTACGTATAAAAAAACATGATGACCCCTGGTCTTCACTCTAATAAAGACTTTGATTTGATGGGTATTTCATTCAAAGTACTTTACGGTTTGTTTTTCGTTTTTCTTTGCTTTTTTGTTTGCCCTTTTTTTGTGTGAATTTTTCATTTTCTTGTGTTTTTATTTCGAGTAGAAAAGAGTTTCTACTGACTGAGTCTTCGGTATGGCAGTAATGATTTATTACAGCTTATTGTTGGCTCATTCGCACTTTGTTATAAAAATTCTTGAGTTCTTTTCTTCCCTTCTTCTTTTATGTAATTATGTTAAGGCAATTAAAAGCGAGAAAAAATACTAAAAAAAATACATAAATTTTATAAAATAAGCAGTACATAAAATGGTATATTTAGAGTACAAAACCATAGTAAAGGGTTTGTCACTTTAGTATTTGTATGCAAACAGATAAGGGCGTGTGAAAAGGGGTTAATTAGTATTCGAAATTTTAAAAAGATTTGCATTTGAAGGCCATTAACAAAGTGTGAAGTGGTATGTTAAATAAAGGAGTAAAAAATAAATTAAAAATTAATGAATATTTAAAATTTGAATAAATAAATAAATTAGGGAAAAAAATAGAACAAAAATAAAAAAAAAAAATCTTTCAACTTAGCAGTAGTAGACAAATTCGAGCATATTTAGAATAATACATTTGAATGTTAATAATGAATTTTAATAAATATTAAAACATGGACGATTTATTTTATTTTACATAAATCAATTTCTCAAATTTTATGTGAAATTTATGCGACAAATAAATAAAAACTTGTAACTAAAAATATTTTTTCCTTTTAACATAAATTATAATTACAATATAATAGCCCAAGACTGCAAATCTATACATTTAATAAAATAGTAACTCATTTCCTATCTGTCTGTCTTTCTTTTTTTTTTTTTGTTCGCATCACTTAAAAACTACTGGCTGGATTCTAACAAAATTTTGTGAGGAATTACCTTATTATACTGATGCCAATACAGCATTTTTCCCAAATATATCTTATTTCCAAGAGAAAGTGAAGGAAAAGCAGTAAAAGTACGACGCTGATTTTTTACCTATATAAAAGTACTGCATACTTTAAGGCATCATTTATTTTTAAAAGCACTATATTTTAAGCAATGTTGCACAACAGATGTCGCTTTTTTCAAATAATGATTAGCTCATTTCCTGTTTGTCTTTTACAGAGCTTTACGATAAATTTTAGAATTTTATAGAAATTTTAGAATTTTATGGATAAAATGCAAATGTTTCACACTATGTTTTAAATGCGCCCTGATAATATTTTTTTGATTTTCCTTTGAAAGTAATTCACATCAAATTTTAAGACTCTTACGTATTTACTTTATATAAAGGAACCCATCCCTGGATAAAATTCTAAAATTTATATAAAATTTTAAAAATTATTGTAAAGCTCTGTAGAAGTTATTTAAAATATTTTAATAACAAGGTAATTCACAAAGTAAAAATATAAATCAAATACAAATTACATTCAATTTATTTCTTTGGCAGTAAGTAATTCATATTTTGTAATTATTTTAAAACAGCGCCATCTGTTGCGCAATCGTGATTAAAATATCCTGCTTTCAAAAATAAAAGATGCATTAAAGTATGCTACATGCTTTTACTGGTTTTTTGCCACTTTCTTTTGGAAATAAAATATTTTTTGGCGGAAAAGTAGTATCCTATATTGGAATCAGGATACCAATGTACGTCCTCACAAAATTTTGTTAAAATCCATTCAGTAGTTTTTACGTAATGCGAACACAAACAGAGAGACAGACAGGCAGACTGACAGGAAATGAGTTACTATTTTATTATATGTATAGATATCTGATATTCTATTAAAGATTTTTGTTTATTTTCTTAAGAAAAGTAACACTCAGGTAAAATTAATATATTTTACATTAGCCACGGCTGGGTTACGAACCCATAGCAGCCTTCAAATCAATTACATGCTTAGTAGGTAACTTGCCAATTGGCATTTTACTCTCATATTTTTTACTTCTATATGATGACTAAGTATCTTTAATAAGAAGATGATGTGTTACGTTCTTTTCTTATGGTCACACATGACTTTTGTTATAATAATGATTAAATTTGAATAAAATTAATAAAAAATATATATAAAATTTATATTAAAATACTGATGGAAATATAAAAACACCTTTTCCTGTTTTCTTACATATGTACATATTTTATCTAATAATAATATACAAAATATGTCTTCGAACTGGTGACATTGTAGTTATAATATAGATGAAACCTAAAATATTTAAAAACTCTATGATGACTTTCGTCATTATATTGATGTCATATTTTACCTTATTGATGACGTTCAATAATATACAAAATACGGCATCGAGCTGGTGACGTTGTAATTGTAACGTAGATGAAACCTAAAATATTAAAAAATTCTATTATGACTTTCGTCATATTATTGATGTCAGATTTCACCATGACGTTTAATAATATTCAAAATGCGGCATCGAGCTGGTGACATTGTAGTTATAACATAGATCAGACCTAAAATATTAAAAAAATATATGATGAAATTCGTTATTTATTAATTTCACCATATTGATAACATTTTTTTAAAACATCGATGTCATCATTCCGATGATTAGGAGTCATTAATGATGAAGAATATTTCTATCAGTGTAGCCGTACACAGTGCAACACGGAAAAAAATAACCATATACGGACACCACTACGTGATAAAAGACCAAAAAAAAGACCTTGTCTCCCAGTTTTGCCCAAAGTCCTCCAGGTTTTTTTATGGGCCCTCAAAGATGTGGTGCCTCGATGTCATTTTTGCAAAAAATTATCATTTCCTCAAGCTCATATTTTGCAAACCGTTTGAAATTTTGATATGCTCTTTGAGGCAACGTTGTAGCTCTTGTCATAAAGAATAAAAATTGTGAACATATAAAATCAAAAAAATTTAATCTTCAAGGTCAAAATCGCAAAAAACTTTAAAAAATTCAATTTTTTTACCTTTTTTCCCCTGTTCAGGTCCATAGGTAGCAAACCGTTCAAAATTCAAGGAAACAATCAACTAGAAAAATGAACCTAAGATCTCAGTAAACAACTTTCTAGAACATATGAACTTCCTAGGAATGATTCTTAATACCGTTTAGGTAGCGCTTAGGTAGCCGCAAAAGTAAAAATTTCCCGAAAAGTTTTTAGCTACCTAAGCTCTACCTAAACGGTGTTAAGAATCATTCCTAGGAAGATCATATGTTCTAGAAAGTTGTCTATTGAGATCTTAGGTTCATTTTTGTAGTTGATTGTTTCCTTGAATTTTGAATGGTTTTCTTCCTTTGGACCTGAACAGGGAAAAAAAGGTTAAAAAAAATTGAATTTTTTAAAGTTTTTTGCGATTTTGACCTTGAAGATGAAGTTTTTTTGATTTTATATGTTGACAATTTTTATTCTTTATGACAAGGGCTACAACTTTGCCTCAGAGAGTATATCAAAATTCTAAACGGTTTGCAAAATATGAGCTTGAGTAAATGATAATTTTTTTGCAAAAATGACATCGAGGCCTCACATCTTTGAGGGCCCATAAAAAAAACCTGGAGGACTTTGGGCAAAACTGTTTTTTTACGACGTAGTGGTGTCCGTATATGGTTATTTTGCCATGACTTAAAAAATTACACAGTGTGTTATTGACGGAATCAATGCAAGCAATTTTTTAAAACTTGAACGTTACGTCTAACTATTTCTAGCGCGCTTTGTGCTCAAAAATCTTTAAAAATTTTTTCAAAAGGATCCAGAACTGCAAGATATGAAAGAAAGAACCTTTAATGGTGGCAACGTCTAAAGATATGAAGGACAGGACCTTTAATGATGGTAACGTCTAAACTATTCAAATCTTAATCTAGAGCATACTATATTCCTATTGGAACCAAACGAATAAACCTTAACATAAAAGTCCAAATAATTTTAAATAATTAAAATATTAAAATTAGTTCCATTTTCATGTATATCTATTTTATTGTTTTTTTAAACTTGTTAAACAATAAAAATCTAAATTAATTAAAATTCTATAAAATAAAATAATTTTAAAACTACAATTTAACATAAAATACAAACTGAATGAGCACATAAATAAACATAACAAACACAGAATTGGACAAAAAGTAATAAAATCAAATTTATATTTCTTTGTTTGTCACTAATGAACTCCAAATATAAATTTATTAGTTTTCCATACAAACCAAATTTTGAATCAAACCCCAAAAAAAGAGCGACACAAGCACAAAAACTCTACAGGTGTCTGGCTTGCTGTCATAAACTCATATATGTATATATATTTAAACAAAAATCAACAACAAAAAAAAATTTTTTGAAAACATATTTTTTTTAGGTGGCTGCCTTTTTAAGAGGCTTCTTTGAGAAGATTAAAAAAAAATTTTTTTTCTTAAGATGTGTGTTAAGTACTTTGTGGCTATAGTCAGTCATCATTTCATTTAACACAGCATGTCAAAATATTTAAAAAGAAATCTTAAGGTTTATTTTATTGTTTGACTTTGTGGTTAATTTTTTATGATTTGTGGAATTTATGGAGTAAATACGAGTGGGATTTATATTTTAATGTATGATTCTGTGAAAATTTATAACTTCCAAGCTTTTAACATCATTATAAAACTTGTACTAATGACATGGCGCCGCTCTCAAAAGAAAACCATTAAATTTAGTTGTTCTATTGTTTTAAAAAAATATGGAAAATTATTTTTTCAATAGTAATTAAATTTTTTTTTGCTTTTAGAAAAAATTTGGTATTAATTAAGAAGAAATTTAAATACAGTTTTCAATTTAATTAAGACAATACAGAAGTTTTCTCATACAAAGGTTTTAAAATAAGACAGAATTACCAAGTAAAAAAGTCTTTAGATCTTCGCTAGTCTAAATAATCTTAACTATAAAGAAGTCACGACCTTTAAATGCCTTTAGCAATTATTTGAAAATTTTTTATTAATTATATATAGTATATAGGAAATATAAAATATAATATATAGAAACAATTTGTCATTGGTTTAGGTCCTGTTTGATCGTCACTGATGCTAACATTGGAACTTTTTTAACACATTGCTGACTGCAGGGAGCAGAGTAGACCACGAGAAGGCGGTCAAAAATTAAAAATATTTGATTGGATTTTTTATACGAGGTTTTGGGTATTTAATAATTTCTGCAAAAAATATCGGATCTTGGGTCGGAAAAATTGATCTGGTGCCCACGGTCGCAACCCTGCGCATATATAATGGGGTATAGGGGTGTGTTCAAACTATAAACTGGTGAAAGATTTTGTTGACCTGGTTTGACCTCAAGGAATTATGCTCTATTAAATCGGAGATTTTAAATCAATATGGACCTTTATTTAAAAAAAAAAGTTTAAAATTTTCTGAATGATACAAAAGACTTCATTTTTTTGGGAACTAATAGTTTACAATTTATTTTGTAACAAAATCTTTTAAAACAAAGAAGTTATAGGCATTTAAAAATTATAAATATCTAAAAATTTCTTAATCTTAACGAAATGCAGGGATAGTCCATTTTGTCGCTGTGTTGAATTATAATATTTTGACTACCGACGTACTCTGGTATTTACTTTCAAATAAGTAATATAGCTTTGAAATCGGTAACTATAAATTGATTATCATCTTAGTCTATCATCGGTTGTATTTTCTAAAGCACTTATAGTCCCCAAGATCAAAGCAGTATTTTACTGAAGTTATTATCTCGAATGTAGAATTCCTGGGTGATCTATTTAGAGGTTTTTTTAAACATGTCTAGTGCTATACAGTCCTAATATTTTTAATTTTATTGTTTTACAATTCATAATTTAAATATTAACGCCGCAAAAACTTCTCCAAACTTTCTTGACCAACGTTTTTCGTGCAGTACGAGCAACATATGGTGTGCTGATCGACCTTCTGAGCTCACTATTGTCAGTAGCTTTCACAAATTTTATTGACTGATAACAATCGTATAGAATACATTCGTCTCATAGAGAGAATTTTGCGGCTGTATTGGAATTTTGCGGCTGTGTGGGTAGAGACCATCACCGATCAATTCGATAATGGTACAGCTTGGCGAACTTTATTATAGGATTTTAGTTTTAAAACACTTACAGCATACAATTCGTTAAGGAGTTAAAGCTTTCAGTTTTGAATTTACGCTTTATTTTAATGAATGGGGGCTCTACTATAGCTCAACGAAGATCAGTTGTTTTTAAGTCGAATTTTGTTCAAAGACCATGCACATTTCCGGCTTAATGGATGATGGTGTCATCGGTCCGTGTGTGTTTTTTATAGAGGTATAAAACTTTAAGTTGGCATTACTTTTCAAGATGGCGTCCGATTTAACAGCTGTCAAGTGATTTATTCTCAGTTTGGTTTGGCAATTCATCATAAAAAGACGCACGCCTGAACAACGCTTGCAAATAGTGGAAATAGGGCCCAAAACGAGATTACCGTTGTTCCCGATTTTCATAAGCGAATTTTGTTTAGCGATGAAGCGCACTTCTGGTTGAATGGCTACGTTAACAAACAAAACTGCCGTATTTGGAGAGAAGGTAATCCTCAAGTATATGTCGAAACACCGTTACGTCCAGAAATACTGACTCTTTGGTGCGCTTTATGGGCTGCTGGAATCATTGGTCCGTACATTTTCAAGAACGATGGTGGCCAGAACGTTACAGTCAATGGTGATCGGTAAAAGGCTATGATTACTAACTTTTTCATTCCTGAATTGAATAACCATGATATCCAGGAGATGTGGTTTCAACAAGACGGCGCAACATGTTACACAGCTCGTGCCACAATAGATTTATTGAAAGACACGTTTGGTGACCGCCTGGTGACGTTTTGGACCTGTGAATTGGCCTCCAAGATCTTGTGATTTAACACCGCTAGACTACTTTCTGTGGGGCTATGTAAAGTCATTGGTCTATGCGGATAAGTCACAAACGCTTCAATATTTGGAAGACAACATTCGCCGTGTTATTGCCGATATACGGCCACAAATGTTGAAAAAATTGGACGTCCAGATTGCACTACATTTGCGCCAGCCGTCGCGGTCATATGCCAGAAATAATATTTAAAATGTAAATAAAATTCATGTCAATCGAATAATCCATCGTTGTTTTAAAGCAACTCCTTCTTGGTTTTCCTGCTAACTTGTAATGAAAAATTCCAGTCTTTGGTAATACTTGAACCCACTACCCTGGATTGATAGACTAGCACACTACCTACTAGCCCACTGAGGCACTCCTATAATTTCATTTTCTGGACCTGTCTCTAAATTTTTTCTTTGAGGTTATGTGAAGTCAAAAGTTTTCAATGTAAAGCCAGGTATAATATAGCACTAGGAAGCCAACATCACTCCCATAATTCCATCATTACCGCTTGTAATGATGGAAATAGTAATCGAAAATTTCACGTAAATAGGGTCATATCGTACATAAAATTCCATTTTAGATGAACGAAAGAAAGGTCTAAATGGATGACTCGATACTTACTGCAATAATCTAAATGCAAACAAACTTGACTAATTTTAAGAAATTAGGCAGTTTGAATTTATAGACTCTTAAAATGATAATTGGTTACAACTGAATAATAGTGCAGTGCTCTTTTCCTATTACGGTTTAAAGTTCAGTGATTTTTATAATCTTTAATTGTCTTAATTTTTTCCAACTAATTAAATGTCTGTTTCTATTTCAAAGATTTATAGATAATCATATATATTCTCATTTTTTTTTTTCCTAATGTTTATTACACTATGGGTGTGGGCCATTTTTTTTGTTGTCTCATTCTGGTTTGTAGCAAATTAATAAGGAAATTAGCACTTAAATGTTTACTTAAGCATAAACATTTAAGAAAAAAAAAAAAAAAGAAAAACGGGGAATGAAAATAACAACAAAATAAACAATATGTAGGTATTTCCACAAAGACCATTCCATTCATTTATTCATTCATTCATGTCGTTAGTCTGTCATTTTGATGGAAAGAAACTGAACTAAAAAAAATATACATACTTATATTTGAATGCAGTCAAGCAAAAAACGTCTCATCATAAAGACCCGGACGTTTATAAAGAAACAAAACAGAGAAACTCACAATGCATTTACTAGATGAGAAACAAAATAACAATTTGGTTTAATTAAAAATAAAAAAGCAACTTGAAAAAAAACAAAAATGTAAAATATGAAATATGAAAGAAACCATCCCGCATATGATTGATTCCCAAACAAAAGGTTGACTGAAGAGTCTCTTCACTTGAAAGCAAAATACATAATTATAAAAACGAATTATATTTTTTATTTTGTCAAAATAAAAAAATTTGTAACGAATTTAAAAAAAATGCTAATGATGCCTAACCAAGTGTAGTTGTGGGAATGAAGACCTTGGCTTGTTTTTCTTAATAAAGTTTTTTGTTTTCTTTGTGTAAAAATTTATGAAGCTTGAAATTTGGTTTTGGCATTTAGGGGAAATGCAGGAAGTTTGTTGTTAAATTGCATTGTTTTTTATTTTCGCTTTTTGTGGCATATGACATTTTTAAGTTGCATGCAATTTATGATGGAAGGAAAGTTAAAATCTTCATGTGAACTTGCATGATTACATATGTTTGATCCAACTTAGCTTTGCTAATTGTTCATTGACCGTATAATGAGCAGTGAACAAAGGTTCAGAAATTTGTCGTGGCTAGAGCCAAACAAGAGGCAACAAGCCAAAATTTTAAATTTTAGATTCATCTCCATAAATTAAACTCTTTAATATATGTATGTATATCTCCAAGCTCTATATGTAACCTAAGGGTAAGTTGACCGAACACATAAATTTTTTTTACTTAACTTTTAATTCCACCATAATTAGAACTGGACGTTCTAACATTTTTATGAAAAAACTATATTAGAAAATTAATTTTTTTTATTTTAATTTTTTTTTTCAAAAATATTAAAACAAATAGTAAATAGTATAATATGTAATATGTAATAGGAAATTAAAGCTTTTAAAATTCTTTTTAAAATGAGCTATTCCTAAACTTCCTACGGCTTATATAACTGGAGTTCAAATATATTTCAGCCTCGAGCGCATATGCAAAAAAAACGATATTTTTCTATTTTTATAACTATATCCCTAAAAAAAAAACTGTAAGATTTTTTAATTTATATTTGGATTCAGGTAGTCAAAGAATATAAATATCAAAAGCTTCAATGAAATCTGAAGTAGTCATTTTGAGTGTCTTGATTTGACGGAATAACCCATACACTTAATCATTTAGATGAATATTCATTCAATTGCACATAATTTTATTTACATTTTCATACTAGCTGTGTCCGCTACTTCATCAGCGTCCTTACAAGATTTTGTTCTTATGTGCTTTAAAAGTTATACACACTAAATTTTAAGACTCTTACTTTTATAGTTCTTCAGATATGGTTTTACTTCATATAAAGGTACCCATCACTGGGTAATTACTCCGGAACATAGGCTTTATATAAAACTTAAATTTAAATTAAAAGTGTTAAATTATTGTAGAGTTCTGTAAATAGTATTAGGGATTTTTGGGTGACAAAAATAAAAGGTGCTGCCAAGTCTGCAATACCATTGAATCGGTAAAATTGCATACTTTTACTAATTTTTCTATACTTTCTCGTAGAAGAGACATATTTTTACGGGAAAAAAGTAGCCTATAATTGAATCGCGATACTAACGTACCTCCTCACAAAATTTCACAAAAATGTATTCAATAGATTTTACGTGATGCAAACATAGACAGACAAAAAATTCCAAAACTTGTGTTTTGTATTCCAACAAAATTTTCCAAAAAAAAAAAATTTATGAACAGAAATGGTCCTGTTATAGTTTTAATATAATACTTGCTGTGCCCATATACGTTGTGTGCGTCCTGCCAATATTTTGTTCAATTTTACTTTGAAAGTAATCCACACCAAATTTGAAGACTCCCACTTTGATAGTGCTTCACGTATACGCATTTTTTTATATAAAGGTACCCACCCCTAGATAAAATTCTAGAATTTATATAAAATTCTAAAAATTATATTAAAGCTCTGTAAAAGTTGTTTTAAATATTTTAATAACGTTGTAATTCCACAAAGTAGAAATACAAATCAAATACAAATTTTATTCAATCGGCGCCTAATGTTATGCAATAGTGTTTAAAATATCCCAGTTTTAAACCGAAAATTTCTGTGCCTTTAAACCGAAAATGAGATATTTTTGCGGAAAAAAGTATCCCATATTGGAATCAGGATGCTAAGGTATCTCCTCAAACAATTTTGTTTAAACGCATTCAGCAGTTTTTACGTGATGCGAACACAAATGCAAGGCAGACAGACGGACATACTTAAATAAGTTACTATTTTATTATATGCATAGAAAGACATATTATGTGTAGATATTCAATCAGTCACGTATTCACTTGTAAAAGTAGTTTAAATAGATCACATACAATATAGAGACCCAGTGGTATAGTTAAAATGGTTTTACACGGCGTGTATTTGTCATATGACCTGTCAGTTTGATAATCCATATGTAATTTCATGTGTTTGTCAAAATAACCATTTTACATACGTTTTTAATTTTTGCTTTCAAACGTACATGTGTAATTACATGTAACATAACCTACAATATATAATTTTGCGGCCACACAGTTTTTTAAAAGATGCAAACCTTGTGCTTTTACCACATTTTTAGCGCTTTTGATACCACAAAAAGCATAAAATAACAAAATATCAAGTTGGCATTACAGGATCTCAGATGCTTTGTCACATCAAAATAGAACACGTTCAAAATGAAAAATGTCATATGTATTGTATACATGGAAAAAACACATGTTATGTTTGACAGGGTTCACACGACGTGTATAGAATTTACACATGGAAAAGTGACAAGTCATATGACAAATACACTCCGTGTAAAACCACTTTTAGGAACTTTCTCCACTACTGACAGGCGAAGTAGTTAGTTGTTTACTCTGTTTATGCTTGGTGCTATTGATGTATCATACCCAAGCATACCTACATCATTCTACAGACATTAATATCTTATGATAACTTGGTACGATTGATAGCTGCTATTCCCTAGTATTTTTACTAATCCTAAGTAATTTAGAAAATTATGTTTTTCTAGGAAAAAACATTTTTTTTCGTTACTAAGAATGTTGTAACCCTATTGGTGGGTAAAGGTTGGATCAATTGCCCCCATGGTATGACATTCCCATGTTAAATTCACCAAGTAAATGCATGAGAAGTAGATTAAATTGTGGCTGGCGGTAGATCTTCAAGAACTGACGTATATACATGTGCGGAGCTAGCTACCTATACAACTGGGAAGTGCAAGTACTCTAATACATACTCATTTTATGCATTTCTCTGTTTGGGGGAGCTTGCTCTTAATTCAAATCTTTTTTAAATGTGGGAAATTGGGAAGGAAGAAGAAATTTGTTTAATTAAATTTTTTGTGTAAAGAAATTTTTTAATTCTCAACCTTTTCTAAATGTTTGTTATTTAATTATAATTTAATACTAATTTTATACATTTCTCTGGTTGGGGGCGCTTGCTCCTAATTCAAATCTTATTTAAATGTGGAAAATTGGGAAGGAAGAAGAAATTTGTTAATTAAATTTTTGGTGTAAAGAAAGTTTTGAATTCTCAACCTTTTCTAAATGTTTGTTATTTAAGAAGCACTGTAATTTTTAATAAAAAATAAAAAAAAACAATAAAAATGTAAATTTTTTAGTGGTCTAATGAAATTGTTTATAAATACCGATATTCGTGATTCGTACTAAATATTTAATATATATTCCTTTGTTAATGCCGCTTAATTATTTTTTAAAATTGTTTGGGCGACACCTTTTGATCATAAAAATTTTTCCATTTATTAAAAAAAAAAATCATTTTGTTTAAATCGAAAGCCTGTATAGACTGGTGTCACCGATTTCAGTCTATCTTAAAATGCCTACTAAATATTTATTACATTGTTATTAAATTTCTTATCGTAATTTCTACTTGAAAAAAAACATGAATTTTAATGTTCCGAATTAATTAAAAACAATGCAGTTGGTCATTGAGCAAAACAAAAACAATGTCAAAAAAATATTTAATATTTTTCCTTTTTTTTTGAAGTTATATTGTCTAATAATTATCACCAATTACACATTTTCTTTTGTATTGTTAATAGACAACAGCAACAAAAAAAGAACTACTCTAAAAATATTAAATGAAGTGTGACACCTGTATGTTGATGGGGGGCGCACACGAGCACACAACTAGACTTAGACAAGAAAATAATATTAACCGACAAATAACAACCTTTTAATAAATTTAAATTTTGAAAAACAAAAACGGTTTCGGTTAATTTATTTTTTTTTTATTTTTTTTAATACAAAAATGTACGTGGGTTTCGTTTTAGCTTCTACTATTGTTGGGTGTTCGATTTTAAAGTCATGTAGAGCTGTCGCCACTAATAGCAGTCAAATATTTTTTTTCTTCTTTTTTAAAAAAACAAAATACCGAATGCGACACTTCTTCTTTGGAAAACTAAACGTGTTAGGGATGTTAAAGTTTAATCAACCGGAACTAATTATAGACACTATGTTCCTTAAAAAACTCACATAACAGCAATAAAATGTGACCGGACTCTTATGACTCTGGAGAAGGATTAATGATACCATTCACTAAATCCATAAGAGATTCTATTATTAAAAAAAAGATAAAGAAATTAGGGAGTTTTCAGGGATTAGTTATGCTATCCGTGGTATCTAGATACATAAGGGGATCTAGTTGCTAGTAACTAATACTTATAATCTCCTTAATGAGTAAGAAGGGTGAAATACGTACAGTCGTGAGTAAAGGTTAGTAATAAAACGAGACTTAACAAGAGTAACACGAGCATTATCTGTTGAAAAAATCAAATAATTTGAAATGCTTAGAATACACATTTTGTACTTCTGTATTCAATTAAAGAAGGGCACTCGAGTTTGATTTAAAAATATGCTTATAATAAATATTTAAATATCCTACTGAGAGCAGTAATTTTTATATCGACTTTATAAAATACCTATTACTTTTTTCTTATTCAAATTATTTTGATCTCTATTCGTCTCTTTTATTTTAATTCTGATTACGTATTTGCTGGAATAGTTATACACTTAATTTAAAAATTTAAAAATTTTTTAACTGAACATCCTTTTTGTTTTCCTTTGCATTCTAAAGCCTTTAATCATCTTCCCTAAGAAAAATGAGAAAACTTAAAACCTAAAATCTTTTTTGTTCCTTAGTCTGCAAATTCAAACAAGATTGCTAAAAAAAAAATCTTGCAACTATCCTTTGAATTTTCAGAAACCATATCTTATTTCCGCTTAAAAGAAAAGCAGACTTTTGACGCCGGTTTTCATAGACATTTTTTCTTTTGCTTTCGCACAAACTTTTATATTAATTTTGGTAAAATTCTCTGTAATATTTTCGTCTAGAGGTAGAAACAAAAACTTGCTACTTTTTCGCACATTTTATTTAAATTTGTTTTTGCTGCCATTGTTTGGGAATAAAGGTTGCATATGAGTTTTTTTGTTTCCACGTAGTCTGTAATTATTTTCGCTTTTAGGAAACACAATAGCGTATACGTTTTTGTTAGTTTTTAATTTGGTGTTAATGAAAAACTACTATATGCCAATGTTTTTTTATTAAGTCTTCCACAAAAAAAATAAAATTTTACAGGCAAATTAAAAACTAGAAATTTAAAATTTATTTGGAGATGAAGGTGTTTAGTAATCTTAAAGATTAGTGTTTAGACAAAAAAACTAAATCTTTGTATTAACAAATAAATTTAAAAATTAAAAACTGTAAAATTTAGACAACAGCATAACAAACACTGAATTCAGCTAATTTTGAATTAATTCAGCTGTAATATTTCGACTTATTATCCATCTAAAGTAAAATACATGAAACTAAAAACAGGAAACCTTTAATTTCTTTGGAATTATCTTATTCAGCAAAGTTTTTTTTTTACAAATATATATTAAGGCATTGACATTTTGGACAACAGGTTAAGAAATACTGAATTCAGCCAATTTTTAATTAATTCAGCTATAATATTTTGACTTATTATCCATATAAAGTAAAATATATGAAACTAAAAACAGGAAACCTTTAATTTCCTTAGAATTATCTAATTCAGCAAAGTTTTTTTTACAAATATATATTAAAGCATTGACATTTAAGACAACATCATAACAAACACTGAATTCAGCTAATTTTTAATTAATTCAGCTGTAATATTTTGACTTATTGTCCATCTAAAGTGAAATACATGAAACTAAAAACAGGAAATCTTTAATTTCTTTAGAATTATCTAATTCAGCAAAGTTTTTTTTACAAATATACATTAAGCCGTTGACATTTTAGACAACAGCATAACAAACACTGAATTCAGCGAATTTTTAATTAATTCAGCTGTAATATTTTGACTTATTATTCATCTAAAGTAAAATACACGAACCTAAAAATAGGACACGTTTGATTTCTTTAGAATTATTTAATTCAACAAAGTTTTTTTTACAATTATATAGTAAGGCATAGCTATTTTGGATAACAGCATCACAAACACTGAATTCAGCTCATTTTTAATTAATTCAGCTGTAATATTTTGAATTATTATACATCTAAAGTAAAATATATGAAACTAAAAAAGGAAACCTTTTATTTATATAAATTCTTTTTGGGACAATAATATATCTAATTTAAGCAACGTAATCCGATGGTAAAACTACAACTCATATCCAACTTAACTAAAGACATAATGACTAAACGAAGGAAAACTTGATTCAACTAATATCTTCTTGTTTACATAACTTTTAATTGCACTTATATATTTATTATTTAAACTATTAGTTGAATAGTTTAAATAATAAAGAAGCTTTTTTTAATTCAGCAACTTTCAAGATAAACTATTTTATTTAATACAAATGTTATTATATATTATTATATATAAGCTCAAAGATTTTTGTGTGCATTTAGCAAAGAAATATACTAATAATATAAGAACTATTTTATTCAGCTGCAGAATCTGTATAAGGCTAAAAAATCGTATTCAGCATGACTTTAAAAAACATATATAGTAAAAAAGTAATTTGAAGGTGTCATCCTAAACTAGCTTGAATTTTAAATTCAGAATTAGTTTCATTAAAATTTAGTTAACTAAAACCTTATTTAGCTATAAAATATCTCATTCAGCTGAACTATTAATTTAAATATTATAACAAAATTGAATATGTCTTAGATTCCTATATTCCCTATTATTAATGTAGTCTAAAAATACTATTCAGCTAAAGTAAATTCCATTCAGCTGGTATGTTAAAGCAAGAATTCTTTTAATTTTTATATATGCTTTTAATTTATAATTTTTTTTACAGTCTATAGAGTAGCTACTAAGCTAGTATATAATTAACCAGTTATTTTTCTAAATTTATATAAGAAAAATTAATTCAGCCTAAAGAATTTCTACTCATCTAGTCTTTTTACTGCGTTACTGTTTTTTTTTTTTTAATATTTAGGTGTCCCCATAGAATGACAGTATATCAGACTTGAAGTTGGGATTGCTAGGATTTTCGCAAGTACTGTTGTCTTAAAAAAAGTACTAATTATTTTTTTTTTTTTTAACAAATCACATCAATATTGCAAGAAAGTATTGTTTTCTCTATCGTTTTATCAGCAATAATTTAAATGCTTCTCAGAGGCTGTAATAACTAATTTTTATTAATTAATTATCAAGATTTTTAGGCTGGAATTCGCATTCAGCTATTGATATGCTCTTTCAGCTGGGGATTTTAAGCAAAATTTCCAGATTTACTAAATAGTTTTTAATAAAGAATTTAACAAGATTTTTGATGCAACTCCTATTCAGCTTTTTTAGCTGGGATTTTAAGCAAAATTTCATGACTAGCACGAAGATTTATTTGATCATTTAATCATTTTTCAAACATAAAACAATATTCAAAATATTTCTACGAGCAATCTTATTCAGTTGGGCTTAGTATTTAGTTAAGTTATTATACATCAGTTTATCATTACTTTATTTATTTATAAATCATAAGTTTTTAAATATTAAAGATTTCACTTAGCTGCTAGTTCAGCATATAAGTTTTTATACTGTACAAAAATTGTTTTCTTTATCGGCGGTATGGAAAGTTTAAAAGAAAACTAAATCTATTAGTATCTTATTTTGTTTTTGTTGCCTTTAACATTTTTCAGAGTCAGTTTTTTCCCTTGGATAAGTTTCTCCTTGCTTAATTCAGTTTTATTGTTAACTCAATTAAGTATCTCTTCGCTGAATTGGATTTTTTATTATTAATTAAATAAAACTTATATGTATACCAATCTTTGCTAATCCGTATTCAGATAAACCTTTTCCAATTAAATTTATATTGCAGATTTATCTAATAAGTCTGTAAAGGCTTAAAACTTTATATTTAGCAATGTATTATGCAATTCAGCAGGACTTTTGTTCGAACTATTCCTATTACTTGTTGTTTTAAAATAAATGCAATACTAAGCATTTCTATAAGCTACATTAAGTTTATAATTACAATACTATATAAAAATTGTTTTTTGCTGAATTGGAGATTTATCAGTTAAATAAAGTAAAGATTTTTCAGAGTCAGTTTTCCTTTTTATTATAACTATAAACTATCCAAAAATTGTTTTCTTTTTTATTAATTAATTAAAAATTTAAATTTAAAATTTAATTTAATTAAAAATTTATCGGCTGTATGGAAAGTTTAAAAGAAAACTAACTCTATTAGTATCTTATTTTGTTTTTGTAGCTTTAAACATTTTTCAGTCAGTTTTTTTCCCTTCGATTTAAGTTTCTCTTTGCTGAATTCAGTTTTCTTGTTTCCCAAAATAATTTTCTCTTCGCTGAATCGAGTTTTTTTATTAATAACTAAATAAAACTTCTAGTACAAATTTTTCTAAACCACATTCAACCATTTTTTTTTTTTTAATTAAATTTATAATTCATCTATTTAATTGTTTATACAATTCAGCAGGACTATTATTTAATTTTTTAATTTTTAAAATTTTTTTTTAATCATTATAAATAATTTAAATTTTTGTGTTCGCGTAAATTGAATTAGCGCTATTTTCAAATTAAAGTGTTTAAAACTGCTCCATACAAATTCTTTAATATTATTTATTTGTGGTCCACATATTTTCATCTTTAATTTATTTATCGGTCTTTTTCTTCCTTTATTAAATGTGAGACAATTGTTGAATTTAAATCGTTTACAATCTTTTGTGTTCCACTTACAAACAATTGTCATATATTAATTCACTTCTCATCATTTTAATACGGTTTTTCGGCTTCAACATGATTGTCATGTGAAAGATTTTTTAATACGTACTCGTATCGTAGCTTATAGTCGCCTGTATAACAGAGTTCACATTTACTGAAGGCAAAAATAAAGAGTACGACGACAACAACATAATTGATCAATTAAATTTGTTATTTATTTATTTATTTTATTCACAGTGAATATTCATTAATGTTAAACGAAAAGAGGTGGGTATGCAGCAACAGCCAAGAATAATGTTCATACTTTTTATTTAACAATTTTTAACTTAATTGCATTTAAAAAAAGGAATTTTTTCCTTCTCAAGACTTTTTCCAACCGTTAGAAAAGTTTCTTAATAAAGTTAAAATAATATACCGCTATAAGAAAATTTATGAATGAAGATTTATTTTTTTTCTTACATTTACTTTTTTTTTACAAATATCTGTTAACCATTGCAAACATTGTACAGCTGGTTAAGAGAACCAGGTAAACATCTATCAAAAAGTGGCAAATATAAATTGAAAAACTATAGCCTGAAAACACTAGACACATTACACCTTAACTTTGCCAGAGAGATGAAAATTGAGTAGACGTAAAACACCGTTCACACACCAAACACACAACGGTTGGTGAAACCCCATAGTGTGATTAAAAACAACAAATAAGAAGTAAAATAAAAGTAATGAAAAACTATTTTGCGAATATTTTACTAAACCAAGCGAATTCTGTGAAAGAAATTGTATATATGTAGGTAAGCAGTCACTAGCTGGGTTAGTACACTATAGTTATAAGGAAAGCAAATTGGATTTTTCTTAAAACAAAAAAGTTTACAGTTGTAATTACTAAAAATAAGTGTTTTCTTAGCTGAATCAGTTTAATTAGCCGCAAAATTAATTTTTTTCCAGTCTTAATTGTTTGAGGGCATATATGCTATACTTTTGCTTAGCTGAATTTGAGCATAAACTTGCTGAATTGAATTTTTGTATTTTTTAATAAAAATCTAAAGCTTCTTTGTACATATCATACTAAAATATACAATCCTCTAGCCATAGATGGAATATTGCCTTGCTGAATCAGGTTAATCAGCAGCTAAATTAAATTCTTCCTAGTCTTAATTGTTTGTGGTCATATATGACATATTTTTGTTTAGCTGAATTAGACCAAAAGTTAGCTGAATTGCCTTCTTATGTTTATTGATTAAAATTTAAAGCTTCTTTGTACATGTCATATTTAAATATACAATCCTATAGCACTAGGGAGAATATTGCCTTGCTGAATCAAGTTAATCAGCAGCTAAATTAATTTTGTTTCTAGTCTTTATTGTTTATGGTCATATAAGCCATATTTTTGCTTAGCTGAATTAGAGTAAAGGTTTGCTAAATTGCATTTTTGTATTTATTGATAAAAATTTAAAGCTTCTTTGGGAATTTCATATATATGTACTATTGCAGCGCTGGGGGGAATATTGCCTTGGCGATAATGCTTCCGTGACAAATAGGGGTCCAGTACTCGAAGCTTGCATAGCGATTGAAACTGGAATATAAGAACCTACGAGATCTAACCACAAACGACCAGAGGGATAACTACAAAAGTTTTTGTGACCGGTTATAGGATAGACTATTCGGGGAATAACGTGATGTACGGATACTTTAGACCTAATTCGTAGGTAGGGTGATTTGGTGCGGTTTCGTGAACTCAAAAAAAAAGACAACAATAATGTGGAGAGGGTTTAAATGGTATTCAACTCCTAAACAAGAAACAAGGGTTATGAACATGGTCCTGTCAGCCATGTTTTAAAGGTGCCATTTTTGTGTTACTGTGCGAAACAATGGCATTGCTAGGCGTATTAAAGTCACTAAGAGAACAAATTAAGGCAACAATCTAAGCACTGATGTGAACTGTATACGTATCTTTGCTGAATTACTTTCTGTGAATTTTTTAATAGTTTTATATATTTCTGACATAATAAATTTTTATCAAACTGTTGCAGATTCCAGATTTCTATAAGATAATTACTTTTAGTTTTTAGTTTAGTTTAGCTTTTAGTTACCTAGTTACGTTTTTTATTTAGCTGAAGATTGTATTATTTAAATAAATTTTTATTTCTTGAATCTCGTAGCTAAACTGCAAAGTTTAATATAACACAAATTTAATATAACACATTCGCACATGTGATGCAAAATGACAACTAATAGATGAAGAGCATTCATGCCTATTTTTGCAGCTCTTTGATATATCATTCATTTTCATAGTAATGCAAAATGACGTGAATGCTATTCAGCTATTAAAACTAATGCTATTCAGCTATTACAACTAATAGCTGAATACATGAATTACAACTAATAGCTGAATAGCATTCATGCCTATTTTTGCAGCTCTTTGATATATCATTCATTTTCATAGTGATGCAAAATGACGTGAATGTTATTCAGCTATTACAACTAATAACTGAATAGCATTGATGCCAAATTTTGCAGATCCTTGATATACTATTCATTTTCATAGTGTTGCAAAATGACGTAAATGTTATTCAGCTATCACAACTAATAGCTGAATAGCATTAATTTCTATTTTTACAGCTCCCTGAACTGTTTATCGTCCACGAATTTTTTAATTCAGTTTTTCTTAGCTGAATTAGCTGGGTCTTAGCTTATTTGACATTTGACGTGAAATAAACTGGTTCTTAGCTAAGTTCTAATTAATGACGATTCAGCTAATACAAATACATAATAGAGTTTTTCTTAGCTGAATTAGCTGCTTCTTAGCTTATTTGAATTAAATATTTCTTAGCTAAGTTCTAATTAATGACGTGAATGCTATTACAAATAACAGAGTTTTTCTTAGCTGAATTAGCTGCTTCTTAGCTTATTTGTACATTTGACGCGGAATAAGATGATTCTTCGCTAAGTTATAATTAATGACGTGATGCTATTTAACTATTATAAATGATAGAATTTTTGTTGGCTTAATTAGCTACTTCTTAGCTTAGCTAAGTTGTAACTATTTTTAAATTAATTTAATATCCTTGGTACAGTCTTGTATATACTATTTATTTCAATTATTAAATGTTTATTCTGGTGTTTATATTATCACACCTATTGCTTCTCTATATTAATTTAATTATTTGGTTTTTATGTAGGGCATTTCTTTAACGAAACAACATGAAAAAAAAAATTTTGAAATGATGTTCATTTTTCTTTTCAAGCCTTTAGAGTAGATGAAAAATTGTATTAAAACAAATATAAGCCAAGAGGTGGTGGGACGGACACACAAACAGACGCTTGGGCAAACATAAAACTGGACAAAGATATGATATGAAAGCTTTAAAACTAATAACATTTTTTTTTTTTGTTGTATTCTTTTGCCAACTATCTATACACCAGCACCAACTAAAGCCATATAGATTTTTAGTAAAAGGCCTTTAAAACAATTTTGCTGAAGTAGAATAGTAGAGTTGAAAAAAGTTTTCAAAGTAAAATATAGCAAAAGCTATGGTATGGCATAGTTGGTGTTGTTGGCAATATGAGTTTGTGGTATTTAGCAGCATAAAGAATCCAGGTTTCTGCGATTATTTACCACAAAGTCATGTATGCATTTTCTACATCTTGTTATAATATGGATTCTTTTTGCTTTGTTTTGCTTTTACAGGCTTTCATTCATTTTTTATTTTAAAGCTACAAAAAGTTGGCGGCATTATTGCTTTGGTTTTCTGTTTTTTTTTTGCTCTATACATTACTTCTTTAACTAACTCATGGGTGAAAAAATTAAAAGAAGCTAAAACTGAAAAAACAAAACGTACTGAAATGAAATAATATATAAAGTGTACAAGTGCCGTTGGCGTGTTCTATACATGTGAAAGCATAAGACAGCAAATATCACACACTTTCAGACGTATGTACATACATACATACATACATATATACCACAGTGAAAAAATGTTCTTTTAAACATACATATATATTTACCCTACCGCATAATGTTTAGAGGGTATATGGTTTATAATAGAAAAAGGCGTTAGGTCTTAATATACCAACTTGCTAAACACAATTTCTACAATGTTGCTTAGTAATTGTTGTATATAGCCAGGAGTAGGAGTAGTAGCTAGCAGCTCCTCCACACTGTTACATTCAAACAGCCAGGGTGTCATTATTAATTTAACCTATTTTTTCACTTCTATCAGTGTTTGAAATAAAGGCAACAAAATTGTATTAAAATAAAGAAAAAAACAATATACAAGGAAATTTAATATGGAATATATAAATGTACATATATATATGTTAGAGTAAGTAAATACATACATATGTATGTAATATAAAAGCAATAATAAAAAACATAAAATAAAAAAAACAGCAATTCAGCTAAGGAAATTTATAGCATTTTATATTAATTTAATGAAATGTGTAAAAACATGACTATTCAGCTATATTATACGTTATTCAGCAAATGCAACTGGCAGTAAAAATGAAAATTAAACTAAACTTATACATCATATATTAAAAGTGTATAAAACCTAGATAAATATTCTTGCTTAATGAAAAAGAATGAAAAATAAGACGAAGTTTATGTAACAACATGACAAATTTATTTTATTGTATTATTTAGGCCATTATTGGAGAAAACGTTGTCCACCCACACAGAGCTCCTTATCCATGGGTAAGTCTACATTGAAACTGGAGGTCGACTGGTATCCAGAGTTCGCATACTAACGGCCAAGCACCCTCTTGACCACGCATCCCTGGCGTATGCTGTTTCACCGTGGATTAGGGTGGGGTTCTTCCAGATTAAGTTTCAAGGAACATTGGCGTCTAGTGCCCCCATTTTCCGCGCTAGCACTGCGTCAAAGCTTTGAGAATAAACCGCAATGACAATAAGTGCCCCGGGGCATGTTTAAGAATAAACTAAAAGTAATTTTTTATTTAATTATTTTTTAATGTGTTTTAGAATTGCGTAAGTTGCTCCACAGTTAGCTGAATTAGCTTTGTTTTAACTGTTTTTTTTATCAAAGACTGGTAAATCAATTAGACTCTACTCTTGTTAAACTAGCTGAATTACATTTTTGTAAAGCTGAATTTTTTAATTTCTTAAAAATATATTTCACGCAGCTATAAACAAGTAAAATGGTTGAAAAAAATCCTAAATAGCTTTTAATCTTAGCTTAAAGTTTAATTTAGATAAAATTTTACAAAAAACTGATTTTAATCTTATTGCTTTACTTATCAATATTTAGAAAAAGTTCTTTTGTTCTAGACATATTTAGTTATTTACCCAGCTGAATTAATTTTTTGTGCAATTATTTCTCTTACAGCTGAAATGCAAAACAACCTTTTACATTTCCTTTTAAAGTTAGCTGAATTTTTTAATCGCATTAAAAGCATAATAAGCATTGACTGAATGTCATTGAATATTAAAAATTCAATATTAAAGTCTTGGTTTGTACAGAATTTTATGTAAAATATGTATCGTCTTTCTAAAATGACATAAAATTGGATATTTTGCTAGCTGAATTAGGTATTTGACGGATTCCTTTATATTTATATTATAGTTATAGTCTAAATCCTTCAAAGTATTTGCTGAATTGCATTTTTTGCTTTAAAGTGCATAAAATTTCTATTATTGTCTTTTTAGGTAATTTTTTCTTAATTGAGTCATATTTAACACGTTCTCGGCCACTAAGAATTTCAGGGAGCTGCAAAAATAGGCATAAATGCTATTCAGCAAATGAATGCTATTCAGCTATTAGTTATAATAACTGAATAGCTAAATAGCTATTAGTTATAATGGCTGAATAGCAATTAGTTATAATAGCTGAATAGCTATTAGTTATGATAGCTGAATAGCTATTAGTTATGATAGCTGAATAGCTATTAGTTATGATAGTTGTATAGCCATTAGTTATAATAGCTAAATAGCTATTAGTTATAATAGCTGAATAGCTATTAGTTATAATAGCTGAATAGCTACTAGTTATAATAGCTGCATAGCTATTAGGTATAATAGCTGATTAGCTACGGCATTCATGTCCGCGAACGTTTTAAACAGTATTAATCAGCTGACAAAATCTATTTTTCGCTCTTGGTAAGTCATATATGCCAGCTGAATTATACTTTTTACAAATAAATCACTTCTTCAGATACTAAGTACAATATTTTTTGCTTCAGCTGTTTATTTTTGAAATAAAACAGGCTGAAAATGTATTGAAATGTTAAATAAAAAAAGATTTTTTAAGCTGAATTAATAATTTTAGTTTATTATTATATTTTTTTTAACAAAATTCTAAGCTTTTGTTAGCTGAATAATATATTTATCTGTTTAACGTAAAAAATGTATGTCTTATTTCATTGAAACGTTTTTTTATTTATTTCTTAATTTTCATTTTTCTTAAGTTATACGACATATTTTATGTTTAACCTTCAACTTTGATATTTTTATGATTGTTTGATAATTTGTTCATTTTAATTTAGGTGAAATGCCATTGGATAAAACTTATTTAACTTCATAGGGAATTTACAAACTTTACTATTTTTCTTGCATACTCTGTTGCTGAAGAAATGAAAACTTAAGAATTATTTCATACAAACGTGACAATTGTTTGTCTGCTAAATTGAATAAACATGACATTTCATTATCATTTTGACATTTTAATGAATTAATGAAATTGTACGTTATGAACATTTATTTTCTTTTTTATCTAATTCATACATTATTTAGGGTTATGATTTTTATTGTTTATGTATGTGTATAAAATAATGTGTTGAGAGAGGGCTCTGTATAAAAAAATGCTTTAAATTTTATGTCTCACTTTTTAACATATTTGAGTAGAATATGAGCGTGAGTGAATGTTGATGTTTATCACTTTTGTTTTGCTTTTTGGCTACGATTTTTTGTGCGTATTAGTTGTTTATTTTTTAAGACTTTTATGAAAATAATGTCTGAAATGTCTGTTGGTTAAGCAGACAAAACGTTAAGTATTTTGACAGCTGTCAGTATTTGACATTGCAATTTTTCTCTCTTTTGAATTTTCAAGCAAATATATTTAATTTCGCTTTTTGGTTGCATTTTTTAGATTGATTTTATATTAGGAATGTATGTATGTATGTTAGTGTAGAATTTTGCTTTCCCAGAATTAATATTAATCAACATGTACATACACATGTATGTAAGTACAGATACATATACATATGTCTATATGTATGAACAATGTTCATATTTTCATTGAATATATTTAAGATACATATTTATGCTAAAAAATAATAATTTATTATTCAAAATATTATATGTTACAGTGACAGCGTTTTTTTCGAAGAAAAATCTTAACGTAAAGGGTTCTTTTACGACCATCTTCGCTGTCCAATAATTTCAGGCATCCGATGGTAACTTAATTCTAACTTAATTTCGTTAAGTCTTGTAATAACCCTAAACTCTTCTCTCGACTGTAGTGATTTCAGATTACTGTCGACCGTTTACCGTTTACTGGTAACCGTTGAACTTTTCCGTCATCACAGAGACTCTTTTATTTGCTAGCATTGGTCTAAAGCTATGTCTTATACTAACCAGCTCTACACATTCACACACAATGTGCGCTACCATTTCAGCCTCTTCCAGGCAAAATCTGCAAGTATTATTTCTTCGCTTTCATATTGGCCAAATTATTCTTGAAGTTACCATGATCTATCTCTAATTCAGTTAGACAGCTCTAGGTACTTTGATTTAATCCAATCAACGTTCTGGAAATTCTGGAAATTACCTTATGAGTGGCCTTAGAAATTAGCCTGTCCTGAGAGTATTCGTGACCATCTCGTATGGTAAATAAACACCGGAGTTCCTTCGCCCTTTGTGATTCTTCATTTTCTATCGCTGTCAGATTCTCACGTTCTTCATAAAATTTCCAGTAATTTCGAGAAGATTTCCACCCACAAGAAGCTTCTTATTTTTGACCTGACTATATATTTTGAATGACCTGAACGTTTATGCTGGTACGAAGATTTCCACCCACAAGAAACTTCTTATTTTTGACCTGACTATATTTTTTGAATGAACTGAACGTTTATGCTGGTATGAACATAACCGAACTCAGCCACTTATTAATCAATAAAATTGATGGTGCAGACGCCATATAGTAGTTATCAATCTTTACTTTGACTAACACATGATTTTTACTCATGATTAACATGTGATTTTCATAGTGATGCAAAATGACGTGAACTCTATTCAGCCATTACAACTAATAGCTGAATAGCATTCATGCCTATTTTTTCAGTTCCCTGAAATTTTTAGCGTCCGCTCACGTTATAAAGTGAAGTTTTTTTCTAAAAAATAATATTTCATCAGCGCAAGAAATTAATTTTTTTATATTTTCGTTAATGGCTAGCAAAAGCAAACTGATAGATGCTGTTTGCTCAAAATTCGAAAGTAGTCTAGTAAGAAATAATAATAGTTAATATAGAATAATAGAAAATAGAATATAATAATAGTTAACAGAAGCAATATAGCATTGACAGTTAGTAACTTCTAGTGTAGTGCTGCAAAATCAAAAATTCCCGCACTTATCAAATTGCCCTCGTAATTTTTTTTATCAGACATAAGTTATTAAGTTTCGCTTGTGGAATCTCTCATAAATTGCAATTATCTGTTTATATTCTTTTCATTTTTATTAAAGTTTATATATATTTTTTTTTCATTGTTCATTCACAATAAAGTTGTGTCGCAACGCCACAGGAGTCAGACGTTTACAAACAGCTTCTGTTGCTTAACAAATAATTTTATTGGTTAAATTTCGTTAAGAGACTTAAATAAATGAGTTGTAGTTAAATGTTACTAGTTCTTTGTATAAAACAACAAATTTCCAGCTAATAATTTAACATTAATTAAAATACTTAAAAAATTAATTTGGTTAATAATCTAAAATTTTTTATCTTAACTACTTTCAGATCTCCTGCTATTTGTATATTATAAAATCTACTAGAGAGAAACAAAAAAAAAAAAAAATACCACTGCCTGCTAATACTACAACTAAAACAAAAAAATATATACAATTATGGCTAAAACAACAAAATCTTTATCATCAACATCAATACAACGACTCACCTTAACTACCACCTGCAATATGTTCTCCCGCCAGTGCCTTTCCTATCAGCTTTTAACCCTAATAAGCATAGTGCTATATCAGTCTACGCACATACATGGATTCGATATAGGTAAGTCCTTTCGCTATCATCTATATTAAGCCCTTCTTTTTCCTTTTCTGTTTTTTCTCAAGCGTTTGTGCCACGAAACCCCATAGTGATTTTTAAAGTTGCAACATTAAACTTTTTAATGTATTTCTTTATTTTTGTAGTAAAATATAATCTTATGTTTAATTGTCATTAACTATTTTCTGCTGTTATATATATGCCTGGGTAAGTAGTTGCAGCAGAAGCTTCTATTTTGGTATACAGTCAAGTCAGTCCGTTTAAATTGCAGCTTCAAATGTAAAATGCAAAACGATATGGATGAATATATTCTTTGTATAATTTTGTTAACAGCAGGAGGGTGTTTTAGCAAGAAAAAACTTAAGCGTTGGAAACTTTTTCAAATAAAGTAAAAAAGTAAGGCATCCACGAGGCTGGCGAGATAAGTTCAAGGCCAAAATTTAAATGGAATAAAGTAACAATGAAAAATGTTTATATAGGGATTAGAGAAATATAAAACCGACTTCTTGCTTGATTTTATCAAACACAAAAATTCTCATTCACATTTAAGCATCAAACAAAACTAAGTGTTGATTAAAATCATCATCATCCTGGCGAACGCTGCTTTCAGTTCAGTCATTCGTTTTGTGATTAAACATGTTGTATTCACATTTAATTTCTCAACAAAACACAGCATAGGATCAAATCAACATCGCACTGGTGAATGTTGATTTTATTCAATTGCCAGTATGGTGATCGAATATTTTTTCTGCATGTCTTAACCACAATCCCTAGCGATGAATAAAGTCAAAGCGCAAAAATTATTGGAATAAAGTTATTTTAAATGCCTTAGCAAGCAAATACCTTGCCGTTCAAAAATAATAGACAACCAAGCTTTTCTGGTTACGCAAATTTTTTTACACTTTGTGCCTTTCGCTTACATACCTTTTGCAACAAATCATGTATTATTCTTCTTCTTCTTCAAAATATTCAATGTTGATTTGGGCGATAAAGATATTTAAATGGATTAATACTTACCTTACGATGATGAAATTGAGAGATCACACCAAGAAGCACATGGTTTGATTGATTTTATTATTATTAATGTAAGGGGAATATCGAATCAGACATCTTCCTTAACGGGTCCCTTTTCGACACCCATCCGTCCTCTGTGATTATAGACAACCGAAATGTTATTACAGCAACCTTACCCTCCTAGAGGTCACGTGCTACAAAAAGCCTTTAATCTTGACTTTAGTGATTTCACACTGTCGACTGGTAACTGTCGGCCTTATTTCTCATCACGCAGTCTCCGGTAATTGCTAGTATATGTTCAAGGCTTAGGATCCTCCA
This sequence comes from Phasia obesa, assembly GCA_949628195.1. NCBI lineage: Eukaryota > Metazoa > Arthropoda > Insecta > Diptera > Tachinidae > Phasia > Phasia obesa. Next base: position 138,369,263 of record OX451216.1, on the reverse strand, counting down.
TGGCATCCATATTTAACAAGCCAGTGCCGGACATTCACACACAATGTGCGCTACCGTCTTAGTCTCTTCCAGACACTGTCTGCGAGTATCATCTTCTTCGATTTTCATTTTATCTAGATGATATTTGAAGTCACCAATGTAGTTATTCAGCTAAGAGTACATCTATTGTATCTCAGTACCTTACTGGCCTTGCTGCCTATAGGCTCTTTGAGCACCATTCGAGCCTGCCTACACGTAATGGTCTCCCTCCACCTTTTCAGGTTTAATGAGTCCACCCATTGTAGGACCTTAGATCGTATTATGCCATTACCCAGCGCTACTCTGGGTTCTGGTCCACAGAAATTCACAGCCCCTTGATTTTAAATCAGCAGCGATTATATGTGTGTGAACAAATTTGATCGTTTGAATGCAATGGCACTTCTTTTTGGGTGGTGTTGATTATTTATGAACGTTTTTACAATCAGCCATTGCCGTTCTCTGATAGAAATGTTTTTTGATATTTGAAATGTTTTATATCTTGAATCGCAGAAGAAAAATAACACACGGGACTTGTAACGTGACTGGCTCTTAAGTGATAGAGACAGGTTAGAGTTTTAACACTTTACATCAAAGGAAGCTATCACTTTTACATGGTGTTGGCCTAGGATGGGTTAAGTTACACTGTTCCGATATTCTGTGATCGATCTTAGGGCTAGCCTTATGGAATAAACTATAATGGAATAAACTATACCATCTAATGAAGCCAATTTTTTTTACAAAATATATTCTCGGTGTATTATTTTCAATCGAAGTTTTACATTCACCAAAACAATGACGAAAGCTTTCGCTTTCGACAAAATATTAAAAGTTCGATGTGAATATTTAATTATTGTGTTTGTTCATTTGTTGTTTCTTGCAGAGTATAAGTTCCTACCGCCTATTAACAACATTTTTCCCCCTTTCCTCATAACTTAAGTTACTTTAACTTTTCACACCACCCACGCACTTCTATCTTTTGCTCTTTTAAACATTAAAAAAAACCCTGCTCTTATGGTTTTTTAATGGCCTTTACACGGTTGGCGGTTTTATTTTAATAAAAAGAAAAACATCTTACGTCGAAAACTACAGCAAAAAAATGAAAATAATGCAGCAAGTTGCACATTTTAATGTAATGCTTTTTGTGGCATCCATTTAACTATTGACATTTTTATGGGGTGATGTTTCGTTTAACTTTTTTTCCATACAATAACTCCTATTTAAAAACTGTGTATAAGAAAGGAAACATAAAACTAACGAAGAGTTATGACAAAAATTTATTTTCAGTATCACAAGCAAAATAAAAGTTATTTATGATTTCAAGAAGTTACATTGAAAACGAAAATCCAACTAAAAGTTTTTCAGTGTCTGAATATTAAAAATTGAATCCAGCTTAATGTTGCTACAATGGTGTTTAAACTGAAGAGTTATAAATTTAAATTATAACGAGACATTAACATACTCGTATATTGAATGCAACAAATGAACAAAAATACGATTTTTGCGATTACAAATTGTTCAACTTAAAATGCTGTACGAGCATTTTTAATCGACAAAATAAAAGAATTCTATGTTTGTCTGTGTAAGTTGGAGATGGTTTTATTTTATTTCCCTTTCTGCAACTCAACTCTCAATCATCAGGATTGACATTCCTGGTAAGTGGTTGGTGCTCAGCATCATACTCCGCAATGCCTACATTGAATTATGGGTCAATCGGACGAGTCCTCTATAAATGGCTGTTATTTCCAACATATTTTTATTGTACCACACTGTGCAGGAAAAAATATGAAAGGTAGATTGTTAAATGCTCAGTTAATTCTTTATCATCCTTCTATCACTGCTAAGGCATTCTAGGCTCCTGCTTTCTGTCGCACTTTTGACAGTATCCACCTTTGACGTGGATATGGTTCATTTTTTTAATGAGCGAACTTATCTCCACTCGGGTTATTTATTTAGCAGCCTTTCAGTTGATAAATAAATAAATATATGCTTTAGTTACTTGAAGTGAAGAAACGGCTGGTGGTAGGCAACCGATTTGTAATTTACGGCAACCTTACTTTCATTGAGTCACTTGTTACCACCAGTCTTTACTCTTGACTTTAACTATTTCAGACTGGCGACTGGTAGCTATTGGGCTTCTTTCTCATTACGCAGTCTGTAGTAATAACTGTCATTTGTTCAAGGCTAAGGTCCCCCATTGCATGCATATTTAACAAGCTTTACTAGTGGTTCTATGAGTTATTCTAGCCAGTGTCGGACATTCTCATTCTCTTCTAGACACAGTCTGCAATTATCATCTTAATCGATTTTCATCTTTGCTAGATGGTACTTGAAGTTTCCATGACCTCTCACCAACGCCGTTATCCAGCTTAAGGTACTTCTATTATATCTGGCTTTTTGAGCACCATTTAAGCCTGCCTAAACGTAGTGGTCTTCCTCCACCTTTTCCGATTTAATGAGTTAACACATTGTCGGACTTTTGCTCTAATTATTTCATTACCCAGCGCTACTCAGGGATATGGTCCACAGAAATTCTCAGCAGATCCCCATTTTACTGGTTGGTCTACTGCTGTATTCCCAGCTGTACCTATGTGTCCCTTAACCAACATCAATGTTACCTAACGAGGCATAACTGTTAAGTTTAAAAACACATTCCACTAATAGTACCCGTTCAACTACCTCATATGTTTTGTATCCGATTGGTTGTCAAGGTCGATGAGAACATTTCTTCCACGCACCCGACATTCCAGCAGGTGGTGCAGCCTATAAAACAAGCTCAGCTCTGCTGATTATACAACCTGCTCCTGATCCATCAGTAAAAATGCTGATGTTCTTCATACAATCACGGAGAGTGTTTGTACGAAAAGGAATATATTATGGAGACAATTTTTTATATAATTTTTTTTTTATATGGAACTAGCTGATCCTGTCCGCGTTGCTGGCCCTAAGCAAACATTAGTGTTGTATTCAGCGATGCCAACTTAATTCTTTTCGCGCTATTTTGTAGCTCTATTTGACTACCTCTAACGTGAAAATTTTCCCTTCAGCTCTTTTTCAGAAAAAAGACCAATTTTCTGTGTCGCCACCTGACGAAAATTAACCCCACCAACTTAGAAACCGCCGTCGGCTCATGCGCAACAATTTTGCTAAAGATCATACCATCATCAAATGCACAGCTTACGATTTAATTAATTTTGAGTAATTTTCAGTGGCGCCACCTGTCAGAAATTAATCGCACTAATTTAAAATCCTTCATCGGCTCATTCGCAACAACTTTGCTAAAGATTATAGCATGATCAATTGCACAGTTTACGATTTAATTAGTTTTGACTAATTTTCTGTGGCGCCACCTGTCGGAAATTAACCCCACCAACTTAGGAACCTCTGTCGGCTCATGCGCAACAACTTTGCTAAAAATAATACCATCCTCAAATGCACTGCTTACGATTTAATTAATTTTGAGTAATTTTCCGTGGCGCCACCTGTCGGAAGTTAATCGAACCACACCTTCCCCGGCTCATGGGCAACAACTTTGCTTAAGATCATAACATGGGACATACAAACATACAGACAAACATTAATTTTTATATATATAGATTTGACAGTTTTAGACAAGACTTAATTGGGCAATTAGAGGATTTACGCAATAAAGGGCTTAATTGAGCTAAATTTACCGTGCGAGAACTCAATTACTAAATTGAGCCATTAGTATAATATACTATAATTAGTATAATATAATATATAATAATTGATACCAAGGATGATAGAAGACAAGGTTATGCGCCATCACGAAAATAAAATTGAACTTTTCTGCGCATGTCGGCCGAATGACGTCACGAAAATGTCTTTTTATTGGCTAATAATTTTAATAAAAATGTTGAGAGTTTATTTGCTGGGTTGCCAATTTTTGCCTATTACTTTGAAGCAATTTGATGATTACAGACTTGGCAACTTTAAATTGGCCGAACAACGTAATGTAACGGGAAAACATGCGCATAGCGTAATCTTGTTTTCTATCATTCTTGATTAATACTAAGAAGTATGTTTAGCTGACAACTCAATTGAGTATATGTATGTGAACACTAAATTAAATTGCGTAATTAAGATTAAATTGTCTTTCTTAGTTCTTAAATGGTAGTTTAACTGTCAACTACTTCCTTATTTAATATACCTGGAGATCCAAGGAAAATTTATATCAGGTAAACTCACTAGGAGGAGCTAAAAGAATTAAGAGAAAAATTTTAAATTTTTTGTGTAAAGTTTGACTTTTAAAATACATTTTCTTTCCCCTCAAAATGGCTTCAAAATATCAAACTCCGTACAAAAAAATTTGAAATTTTCCCTTGAATATTTTAGCTCCTCCTACTGAGTTTACCTTGTATAAATGAGACTTGTTGAGAACACATGAACTCTTAATCTGGAAAATAAAGGGAAAAATTATTTATTTTTATATTAAGAATTTCAATCAGACTTGGTGTAAATAAATATTAAATTCTGTGGCGTTAAGGAAAAAGTGCTTAAGTCTGATTTTTAAGTTTTGTAGGAGAGCAATTTTAAACTTTAAAATAAATTTTTCAAAAAAATAACTTTTCTTTAAAATTTACCTATGGGAGTCAAACGTATGATTTAAAAAAATCTTATATCTACCAAAAGTACGCAGGCGTTGCAATTAATAAGTTGTGAAAGAAGTTTTTATGATTTCGAAAAATAGCTTCTAGAGTCTTAAGATTTTTTCCAAATGCGATTCGACATTGAAAAAAGATAAGCAGAAAGTTATTTTGCTATAACTTCCTGAAAAATTTTACTAAATAATTGAAAATTTGCACATGGGTACTTTGAAGTACGAAGATTTCAAAGGTGCCCGTAACAAAATTTTTGCTTAAGTCGACTTAAGCACTTATTCCTTATTACCACAGAATTTATTAAATATTTCAAATATTTTTATTCAATAGATAGCAATTTACTTATTAAGAGTCTTATTAAACCTTGTTATTTATTAATAAATATTTCCAAGTAGGAGTTTCTACATAACTAAACTCCAACTACTTGATGAAAATGTAACTTCATCAAATTTACAAATAATCATTTGTAAATTGCAACATAATCTTATTATCTATTGAATTTATACACTTTAGCAACAACAGTTTATTTGAAATTCATATAGCTTAACAACAAACCACATGCATATCATTAATTTAGCAACATACATACATACATCTATTCTAAACTCTGTAAATAACCGATGTTTATGAATCAAGTTTAGATTGGTTGCCACAAAGCTGAATAGTTGTACTGGCAAGTGCATGAAAAAGTTATAAGACAAAACTCTTAGCTGAATGTAACAAGAATAGAAGAAACCAAAAACTAGTCAGTCAACCATTAAAATCTGCCAGTGGTTATGATATCGTCAGTCAAACAATCAGTCAGTCAGCCAGTCAGTCATTCAGTTAAACTTAATATGTAAAGTAAAAACAACCAATATGCTGCGATATAATCAATTATTAAGAGACTCTTGTTAAATCATTTGATCTACAAATTCAACAAAACTAAATACAACAGACATTTGTACAAAGTTTGGTATGTTGCAAGTACAGTATAAATTTCATGTACATATGTTCCGTAAGTTATATGTAAATTTTTATCACATTTAAAACGATTTCTACTCGTACCCCAATCACTTAAAATACCTAAATCAAGGAAGGAGTTCGACAAAGAAGTACAAAAAAAAAGGTTGACTTCATTGAGTTTAACAAATTATGCAGAGATATCATTGTTACCAATAAATATACAATTTTCGTTGTTTTTCTTGTTGCTGTTGTTGTTGTTGCTAATATATCTACACAAAAAACAGGAATGAAACATCATCAACAGTAGTTACAAGTATAGCAAACATCATGTAGGGTTAAACAAAAAATCCTAACTAGTCTAGATGTTTAAATATGTTTGACTGCAAGTCCTCATTTTTGTTCGTATAAATACAAAGAGATTTTGTTAAGAGTTTATCTTTACATATCGCAAAGGCATTCATACATTTATACAACCATACATACGATACATACAATAGCAAATTGTAAATGCAACAAAAATTTTCCATGTGAATGCATAACAATACTTAACAGTACGAGTACAAATCTTATGTCTCTCTATCTGTCTGTCTGTCTATCTACTTCTCTGCACGTTAGTTAGAGGGTAAAGTAATGAAAAAAAAAAAAACAATATACACAAATCTATACTTATTCCATGGTTATCGAATATGTGGCACAGTAGAGTGTGTTGTAATACACTAAGAAAAAAATATAAAGAACGGTTCGCTTAAAATTAGGATACTTAGATTGTTGCATTGTAGCGCCACAAAACAAAGATATCAAAAGTTTTTAAAAGATCAATCCACATACAGATGTCTAAGTACTTATGTGATAAATCAAAACTATATAAAAATAAATCTAGTTTCAGAAGTAAGCACAGTGGTATATCTACGCATAAATCAATGATTCACTATCCTACACAATCAAGCCTAAAAAAATCTGACAGAATTCTGTCCTACTCAAAAAATCATTGTAGATACTCCGACCGCATGAAGAAAATTATTTTATGAATGCTTTAAAAAGACTATCAAATCAATCGCACGAGAGCTGTCAAAAAGTCTGTAGCACTCAAACACTTCAAGTGCGAAATATCATACTTTTTGAGCACAAATGGCATTTTTGACAGATCGAACGACTGAGTATGATAGTGATAGTAATGAGAAACTGTGCTCGAGGATGAATAGTGATATGATATTATATCTAAATTGAATCCATCATTATAAGGCATTTGATACTGTCAAACAAACTATAATTTGCCAAAAATTCAAATACATGTGACATTTCTCAACTTGACTTCGTTATACATGTGAAACAATAATCAATTTGTATGTTGTAGATCAATGAAGCATTTGCTTAACAACAAGCAGGAAACTAAATTTTGCTAGATTCAGTTTTTTTTTAATTTAGCGGAGATATCGAAGCAGACTGCCTCCTCAATGGTTAACTCTTCGATTCCTCTTCCATCCATAATGATTATAGGCTTTCATTATATTGCTTTTATCGAGTCACGTGCTATCACCAGGCTTTACTCTTCACTTTAGGGATTTCAGACTGCCTACTGATAATTAATTTTAATGTATGGAGAATAACGAAGCAGACCACTTAGTTAACGGGTCCCTTTTCGATCCCCTTCCGTCCACTATGATTATAGACAACTGAATTGTAATTATGGTAAAATTACCCTCATAGAGTCAGGAGCTACAACCAGCCTTTAAGCTTGATTTTAGTGATTTCACACTATCGGCTGGTAGATAACTGTTAGCTTTCTTTCTCATCACGCAGTCTCTTATAAATGCTGGCATCTGTTCAAGGCTCAGGTCATCCATGGTAGCCATATTTAACAACAGTTCCGGATATTCACAGACAGTGTGCGCTGCCGTCTCAGCCTCCTCCAGGTATAGTCTGCAAATATCATCTTCGATTTTCATCTTGGCTAGATGATTACATGACCTGTCACCACTGCAGTTCTCCAGCTAAGACTACTTATATTGTATCTGAGAACTTTACTGGCCTTCCTGCCCATCAGCTTTTTGAGCGACATTCGAACTTGGTCTCCCTCCATCTTTTCCGGTTTAATGAGTCCACCCATTGCAGGACCTTTAGCTCGCCATTACCCAGCGCTACTCTGGGTTCTTGTCCACAGAAATTCGCTGCAGATCCCCCTTTTGCTAGTTGGTCTTCAGCTTTATTCCCAGCTGTGCCTATATGTCCCTTAATCCACATCATCATGTTACCCCATTAACCGAGGCACATCTGTTGTTTTAAAATACATTCCAGCACTAGTTTGGACTACACGTTCACCTGCCTCGCCTGCATTTGATAACGACTGTTTTTCAAGTGCAATGGGAACCTTCCTCCCCTTCACCCGAAATTCCAGCAGGCGATCCAACGCATGCAGCAAACTAAGCAATTCTGCCTGGTAAACGGAGACGTACTCCCCAAAACGCAGACTACCGGACAATTTCAGCTCGGCTGAGTATACACCTACTCCTGCTATACCGTCCATAAGAGAACCATCAGTAAAGATGGTGATGTCGTTCTCCATACACCCATTGTGTTTTACGCTTTCCGCAATGAGTGCCCGATGCAGTCTTTCAACTATTTTTCTTCTACTCATGCGTTCTATCGGCATTTGAGCTTTCTTAACCTCCCTATTCACGGAAAAATTTTTTTCTACAATTAAAGGTTTCAATTAGTTTCAGTTTAAATTAATTTTTTAATTGATTCAATTATATTCTTAATTAAGAAAGAACAAAATAAATTTTTAATTAAAAATATAATGGATTTAATAAAACATTGAATTAAATTTGTGTCTAAAACTAATTAAAGCCTTTATTAGGAGCAAAAAGTTTTTCCTGCGTTAACTAAGTTCAGAATGCTCTTATGCCCCAAAAATTAAAAAAAAATTTTAAGTTTCAATCAGAATTACTACGCAGGGTCTAGCGATCACCAGTAAGCATCAATTTATATAAATTAGCAAAACTGAATTTTAGAATTCTAACTTGCTATGCGATAGTATTGGTTGGGCTGCAGATCCTGGAGCAGGTGTAAAGCATTAAAGAAACAAATGTTTAAATTTAAATTTATTAATAAATTTTAATTTAGGAATTCTGACCTGCTATACGAAGGTATAGGATTCTAAAGAAGGCGTAAGGCTTTAAAAAAAAGTTCATTAATCTGGCAATACAATTGTTTGAAAGCAACGCCATAGAAATTTTCTTTAAAGTCAATAAAAAATTTTTGTCACATATCAGTACTTAGTGATCATTAAAATGTCTATATATTCTTTTTAGGATTTTTTCTCAGTGTATTTTCACTTTTGTTAACAAATTTTCTTAACCTTTTTCCTATGTTTTTTATCTCTTGTTTTTCTTTGCGAGCTGTGTCAGAAAATCCACTCATGCGGCATCTCAACTTTAATCAACATTTATACCAAGGATTGAAACCCTAATATGCCAGTAAAAAAAAGGAAAATGTCAGTGATTTTATTTATAAACTAATACACTGATAATAACAATTTTTCCTTTTTGCAAAACAACTCCAAAGTATGAGTGAAGAAAAAATCTGCAACAACAAGGGATTTATATAAGATCCTCTTTTTATATTTATTTCCTCTATTCGAACATACTTCCCTCTTACAAAAAAAAAAAGACACAATTGCATTACCTTTAAAAAAATCATACACATACTTACACACAAAATTTATTTCTAAATGAACGCTCCCATTGAATAGTTTGAGATTGTCTGTCCTGCCTAACATGTCCATCCATGGCAAAGCATACGAACTCATTCGTTTGAATTCATATTAAGAGTCAGTGATATGATGATGTGATGTGAAGTCTAGCTTGCAGGAATTAAAAAAGGTGACTTCTTTAAATCACATGAAATTGAAAGAGCAATAAATTTAGCAAGAAGTCAAATGTAGTTAAATAAAATGAAAGACAAGACAGAAATAACTACATTAACAAAAAAGGGTTTTACATTATACTACATACATACATATATTAATATATAGTCTTTTTTATTTCCGCTAACAAGGTAGAGTTATGTATATTTGGCCAATTTAATAGCTCTAGACTTAACAACAAGTTAAAATCATGTTATTTAATTGATCAGCTAACTAGCTTTGACATCCAAGTAAGATTTTTTATAAAAAAAATGCAATTTATCTACTAAATAATGACAGTTATAAGACATTATGATGATAAATCGTTGTAGAATCAAAGATAATTGGAATTTGTATGCTTAGTGTTATATGCGAGGAATTTAAAAAGGGATAAAAAAGACATAAATATCATAAAGCCATAAAATTAAACTTCTCAGCTTGAAAGACAGTTATCAATAATTTTTTTTTAATTTTTATGAAAAAAATTTTTTTTGAATTTTTATGAAAAAAATTAAAAAAAAACTTTTTGCAACAAAAAAAAAACTTTTGGTAAATAAAGCTTTTAGGCTCAGACTTCAAACATTTTGAGTATTTGCTAAAAATAAAGCTTTGCATTATTAAATTTTCAAAATTACTCTTTTTAAAATTCCTCCTCGTTTTTTACATAATGTAAAAATGAAAAAAAAATTTAGAAGAGTTTGAACAAAATACTTTCAATTAAAAGTTTAAATTATGTATATAGAAGTGATATCATAAGCTTTTTGTTAAAACTCTTTATTCTCTTCGTAAAAAGATCAAAAACTTTTTATAAACACAACATCTTTTGTGTCAAAAAGCTTTTTTTAATAATCTTTAGTTACAGCTTTATTTTCAAGAAAATGTTTAACATATTTGTTTTGCCATTTGACATATTTTACATAAAATGCCATTGTTACTTAAGCTATTTTTTTAACATTTTGTCTACACAATCTTTTTTTTGTAAAAGTTTTTTTTATGAAACAACCTTTTAGTAGCAAGTCGAAACTTCTTAAAATTACTCTCTCTAGATGTTCATCCTTGTCTTTTAAATATTTTCTTTCAAAGAGATTTTCAACAGAAACTTTCAACCAAATATTTTTAGTTAAAAACTTTAAAAAATCATTGAATTGCTTTTAAGAAATAGGATAAGCCTTTCTAATTAAAAAGCTTTTAGAAAAATTACATTTTTGTTCTCTTCCTTAAAAAAAGCTTTTTATAAATGTATATAATTAGCATAATACTAAATAATTAATATTTAAATTCCCAAAAATTTTATTTATAAAGAATTTTGTTTTTCAAAAAGCTAGTTTATAAAAAATGATCTTTCGTTACAGCTTTCTTAAGAAAACTTTTAACATATTTAAAACATTATCTTTTACCATTACTTTTCACATCAAAAGTTTTTTAAAGACAACTTTTTATTAGGTTTTGTTAAAATCAATATTTATTTTATTGAAATTCTTTTACTCTAAGAATCTTTTTTGTCTAATGACAGTCTTGAGATTGTGGGTTTGATTCCTGCAAAAGACTCTGGCTGTTTTCTGTTGGCAAGCATAAAGCTTGGAAGAAGTGTTGTCTTTAAATAAAAAAAAAATAAAATTCTAAACGGATTTCGACAAAAACTCACAAAAAATGATAATATTTATAATAAAGCTTTTATGAAAAATGTTTTATAAAAAAAGCTTTTGTTCAAAATTGTGTATTCCAGAATGTTTTAAAATATTTGAAACAAAAGTGTTTTTTTAAAGTTCAAATTTGAAAGCATATTTTTTTCTTTATGCAAATAAACTTTCCAAGAGAAAAACTAAAAAAAAGCTTTTATCGAAAAAATTTTTTTGTCAGTGAATTTTTAAGGTAAAATTTTCAACTTGAATTGGTATTTTGGCAGTCAGTTGAGACAGTCAAAGCTGTGCTCAGTTAACGTAATTAAAAGTTACATTGGTAGTTAATTGACTTGGAAAAAGCTTGTAGTACAATGTTTAAGAAAAAGCTTTAAGCTGACAGCAATACAATTTGTCAAAAGATGTTAGTTAAAAGTGTAGCCCTATATATCTAATTTTGAAAAGAAAGCTTTTAATTTAATTAAGCTTTCCTGTATCACATTACAAAGAAGAAGAACTTACAAAAAATCTTTATCTCAACAAAAGCATTCATATAATAATTAAAATTTGATGAATTTCAAATTGAAAACCAAGTTTTTATAAAAGTTTTAGTAGGAATATTTTCACTTACATAAAGCTTTTTACAAGCCTTTATATTATTAATAAGAAAGCTTCAAAAACTATTACTCAGACCAACACTGCTACAGTTTTGTTTCATAATTTCCAGCTTTCTTTGAATATTAAAAGCAACTTTTACTGCAACATAATTACTTGCACTTAAATCTTTTCCCCCTGTGGGAGATGATGGTGCCAGATAATTGTTGCGTTGTAACATAAAAACCAGCATTATATGTGCTGATTTCATTTCTTTTAATTTGACTCGTATTACCAAGCAACTGAAATGAAAAATAAATTATCCTCTAACTTCCAGTTTTTACAACATTTTTTAAACGTTGCGTGCAAATATTTTTCTGGATTTTTTTCTTTCGTTATTTTGCCTTTTTTTGTAATCTGTAACAGAAACAAAAATGTCATGCCATATTTACCATTTTGTTGTAAAAAAGTGACATGCAAAAAAACGCACCCTACACACCACATAACACACACACACACGCACACAGTTAAATTAAAAAACAGAATTAAAACGACAAAGATCATGCAATTATTTAAACTTTAAATAAAATAAAATAAAAAATAGAACTGAACTGCACTCAATTTGAAGTCAGAAAAGCAGCATATTTGTCGGCAAAGAAAAAAAAACAAATACTAAAAATATTTCCTAAATTGATGGCTACAACAACACTCACTTATGCACGCACACATGACATCCCATGTGTCACACAAATGGCAACGCAAAACAGATGAAGTAGGAGGTTCATGGATCTTGAAAGTGATAAAAATGAAAAAGTAACATAAAAAATATGCTTCATATTAAATAACAAGACAATTTTTTTATTTTTATTATGTTCGAATTTTTAAAAAATATTTTGGGTGTTTTTAGGGGAAAATGGGAATAAATAAATGATTTAATTTAAAGGGCGCTGTAAAGCTATTTCTAAGGCATAATTTACAGAATTACAAGTTTACAGAATTTTAAGTAACGTTTGAGAAAACAAAAACTTTCAAAATAGATAATCTGAGAGTGTTCAGTTATAGTTTCCCCTATGCCCTGGACAACGCTAATTCATACCAGGTGTGAGCAGTACGGCAACAACTACAACAAAACAACAACTTTGTCATTCTACTAGCAAATATAAAACAATGAATTTTTGACAAGCCATTAATAAAAAAAGGGGAGCAAAAAACTGTCTGCTGGGCTGACGCCTCCCAGCGTTAGCCCAGCTTGGGCTAACGCATTGGGCCTGGGTTAGTTGATAGCTTTTAAAGCTTTAACATGAAGTTAGAAATTGCTATTCAAAAGTTTTGTCAATTAAAAGATTTTTTTTAAAACAGGTAAATTTTCAAAACATTTTCGGAATTATTTCAATTCTAAAATGTTTATGAAAATAATTACTTTTTTAAGTGAAAGCTTCTTTTCAGAAAATTTTTTCAAAACAAGATTTTTGCAAGCTCAACATTTAATTAGCTAATGCTATTAAAATGTTTTGGCAATTACAAAATCTGTTTTAAAAACGTATTTTTTTTTTAATTAAGAAATTATTACAATACCAATTGTTTATAAAAAATTAAATATTTAAATGAAAGCATCGTTTCAGATTTTTTTAATAATTTTATAACACGCCTAAATGATGCGATTAGTTTCTTTAAAAAGCTTAAAAAGCAATAATTTTTTTTATTCAATAGCTTTTAAAAAATGTAGTGTAAATAAAAAAGCTTCAAATTTAATTGCTTCTCGATACACTTACTAGTAAAGTTTTTTATAAATTTTTTTTTTTTTAATTTCACTACAGACTTGTGAAAATGCACTTTAAAATACTCTACTAAATGCCATTTATGAAAGATTCCATAGAAATTCTTTTATAAAGCATTTCTGTATTTACAATTACGCTTTTTAATAAAAGCTTTTCGAAACAGTGATCTATATTAAAATATAAAGCTTTACATACAATTTTTCTTAAAACTTTTTTTCCCAATTTTTTATATATTAATAAGTTTATTTTTATAAAATTGTATATGAAAAGCTTTGTGTAAAAGCTTTTACTAAGAATGCTTTAAATTTATTTTTTAACAAAAAATTTTAAAAGGATTTTTTTATAAAGGTTTTTTTTTAATTAAAAATAGTAATATGTTAGCCGGTCTGTGAAAAGGGAAAAGGTGGCTTATTACTCAAAAACAAAATTTCGAAAAATTAGCTGTTAAAGATAAACAATGCAACAACAACTACAAAAAGTGGAAAAAAGTTGTTTGAGTCATAAGTCACCTTTTCATAGGCCAGGTCACATATGTTAAATGCAGTTTTAAATATAAATTAAACCTAAAAATTGTAAAATTATTTTTTTATTGGTTTGCTGGGTTATTAATTTCGAAGTATAAATCGTATAAATATATTTTACAATATTTATCTTTATCATAAATGCTTGGGTTAATTTGATAAATTAGAAGAGAAAGATTGTTTTTTTTCTGCCTTTTCTTTCCACTGTCTAAAAAATCACTTGATTTTTATTTTTTTCTCCTACAATATTTATGATTTTTTGTTTTTGTTTTTGTAAAAGCTGAAATAAAGGGCCTTCGTCTGTATTTCTTTCCCAGAAACAGCACTTTATCTTCGTTGTTACACTTTTAAAGTGATGTAAATTTTACTTAATTAATTGTGGTGTTAAATTGTTTTGTTTGGTTTATTTTTAAAAATTTTTTCCTGTTAATTTAAAAACTTAAAAATATTTAAATTGTTTTTTATTAATAATTTATGGCTTTTGATGTATTTTTCTTTTGTTTTTATCTATTTTCAGCTACATGTAATATGCCTTTAGGCATGGAATCTGGTGCAATCACAGATGCTCAAATCACCGCCAGTTCAGCACATGATACAGGTTTTGTGGGGCCACAACATGCAAGGTAAATAATTTAAAAGTTAATAAATTCTAATTAATTAAAATACAAAAGAAATACTATCATAAGGTATGCATCAAAATGATATGGTTATCCAGTTTTTTTCCTTATGCAATGGCACAAAAAGCTTTATAGATGCAATAAAAAACATGTTGCATGTTGTGTTTAAGCTATTATTGTTTGATCTAACTTGAGATAAGCTGGCATTAAATTACTATTAAAGTTTAACCAACAATTTTTTTTAAATAAATTCTGCCTTAACGACTGCAAATTTATATACAGCGACCTTATCAATTTAGTGCGTAAAAATTATCTTTTTTATTTACTGATTAATAAGTAGAAATAAGGGTAAAAATTAAGATTAAAAATGTATTTAAAGGGTGACTTTTATAAGGGTGGAGAACTTTAAATTGAAAAAAAAAAAACAGAGAAAAATATTATATTAAACGAATGCCTCTTAAAAAAGGCTTAAGGCCCAGATTTGAAAGTAATTGCCAGTGTACTTCGGGAGAAAAAAATTACTGTACTATTTCTACTATATGACATCAAACAGCATAATCTTTTTCTTATCAGTCGATTTTTGCTTTTCATATCCTAAAAAACATGGATGGATTTTTGAACGCCTTCCGTACCTGGCTCGTTTCTGGTTTATCTGCACAGACTTGGTACGTAACATATTCCTAGAGAAAATAGTCCAAGGGCCTCAAATCAGAACGAGGTGGCCAGTTAAAGGGGCCCATTCTAGAAATTTTTTAGTCCAAAACCCACATTTTTCTTTCAGTAAATTGATTATATCGCAATCCACCGTCATCTTGAAACCACATGTCTGCAATACTAATGCCTTTCAATGGAGGCATGAAAAATTTAATAAACTTGTCTCTATACCGCTCATCGTTGACTGTAATCTGCCGACCATCGTTGTATATGGAGACAAATTAAGCAATGATCCCAAGCTGCATAACATTAATCACTTGGTATGCGTATTATTGTTAGAAGTCAACGTATTGGGAAAATGATTCTTATTTTCTCTAAATATTCGATTTGCTGGAGGATTATTGTCAAAATAAAAACTACGGTTTTCCTAATAAGTTTAAGGAAAAGAACCATGATATTCAAAATAAATTGGAACAATTTGCGAACGATGCTTTGTCATGATAAATTGTCAAACCCATCTAACCTCAGAACAACCGAGAACTTTCAAATGAGCTGCTGCAAACTACAGTGCTGCCAATTTAAAGTTCTTCGCCTCTAAAAATACTCTCAATACTCATGAATTTCGACTACGGCAAGAATCAATATTCTTTGTATTTGTAAACAAAACGGCTTTTATCTGATCCTTCACTAGAGTCTTTTTACGCTGATCAACATTTTAGTGAAACGTATGGAAGATGTTGATATTGTGAAGCATTGGTTTACATCTGCAACATCTTACATCTTCCATCAACTCAACTTAACTAAAAAAAAAATTAAAACTAAAGACGCATAATTTCGCAAAAAAAAGATGAGTTTGCAACAAATATTAATAATTGGACTTATTGTTGTTTTGCTAGAACAAACCCAAGTGTTAATGGAACAAGCTGTGATAGGAACATCTTTTGAAGTTGATGAAAGATCTTCAAATGTTAGCCCTGTAAAATTCTTTTGGAAAGATGTGTAAATTCTTCTTAAATTGATGGTAGATTTTACATGTTGATCAGTGTAAAAAGGCTATTAGTGTTAGTATTATAATGACACCCGCCTTCGATGCAAAAAAAGGTCTCGCAAAATTTTTCAAAGATTAAAAAAAAAACCGAAATTTGCACAATCATTTCCCTATTTAATTTTTAATAAAATAAAGATTTCTGACTTTATAAATTATCATAATTATTTCACAAAGAAGATCTTCCAATAAAATCTCAGCATAAATTCATTAAAAAATATTTTCTCTTATAATAAAGGCAATTTCCACAAAAACAAACCCGCATAATTATACTCTCTATTCATTGCATGTATAACAATAACAATAATAATCATGATCTTTCATATACAAAGACTCATACACTTTGAACTTTAAATTTTCAGGCAAATGGTTATTTTGAATATTTATTCAAACTAATCATTATTATGAAATTGTATACACACTTCATTTTGTATAGCCTTAGCTAATTTAAAGTAGGGGAGCTAAGTTTTTTTTTTTTTGATTATGTGGTCATTTCCTGTGCGTGAGTTTGTGTTGGGGTAAATAAGACCAGTATAAGCATTAAAAATTTAACTCATAAAAATTGTATATAAAAGTCAGCAAAAAAAATAATAATGAAAACAGATAAGAATAAATTGTAGTGATTTTTTGGCGTCGCCCTCAAGTAACTATAAGGTGGAATAAAGTAGAGCTAAATTAAATTTATAGGTCATCTTCACGGTTAATTGAAATAAACGAAAGTAGTAGCGTTTTATTATTTGTAAAGTTAAGACCAAGAAAATTGTTATGAAAGGGCTGCAATAGAAAACTATTTTTTAAAATATTTTTAAGTTAAGAAATTACTAATGACGTTTTCTACTCAGAAAAAATATTTTGCCTTATTAATAGGTGATACTTTTTATGGATCACCCAGCCCTTAAAAAGTGTGACAAAGGCATATTCATCAGGTAACCTCACTAAGAAGGGGAAATATTAATGCGAAAATTTTTAAATTTTTTTTATATGGAATTTGATAGTTCAACTTCCATTTAAAGGGAAAAGTTGTAAGTTTAACTGTCAAAATCCATATAAAAAAATTCATTATTGTCGCCTTAATATTTCCCCTCAGTAGTGAGGCTACCTGATTAATATGCCTTGAGTGTAACCTTCTTTATGATTTCAAAAGAACACAAAAGCAAACTTATTTTATATTTAACATTTATGCCTATTTGACTTATAAAATAAAATATTTATTTACATAAAAATTTTAATTCAAAATAAAATTCTTGTTTTCAATAAAAAAAATATTTATAAAAAAGGATAATATCACACTGTGCAATTTTTTAAGTCATGGCAAAATAACCATAAACGGACACCACTACGTCATAAAAGACCAAAAAAAAAAGACCCCTGCCTCCCAGTTTTGCCCAAAGTCCTCCAGGTTTTTTTATGGGCCCTCAAAAATGTGGGGCCTCGATGTAATTTTTGCAAAAAAATTTTCATTTACTCAAGCTCATATTTTGCAAACCGTTTGGAATTTTGATATACTCTCTGAGGCAAAGTTGTAGCTCTTGTCATAAAGAACAAAAATTGTTAACATATAAAATCAAAAAAAAAAGATTAGAAAGATTTTTATTAGAAAGATTATATTTAATTGCATTGGGCACACATTCGAAAAACGAATATGCAAATAAAGAAGAAGAAGAAATTAAAACATTCAAATATTAAGAAAAGTTTTAATTATATGTATTTCTAACGAAATATGAAGTATTTATATGTATTTGTATTAGGTTTTAGTGTTTTTATTATTCTGAAACAGTTTCTCAGAAACTAGACTTCATCCTAATTGAATTCAATTATCTGAAATACAGTACTTAATCAAAACTAGGGTAAGTTAATCAAATAGCGGTATAGATTATATAAGGGCAATAACTAAAGAGTATAAAACCTTTTCCTCACAACAAGTCGATTTTTAGGAATCCGGTTTTATATTTAACTAGCTGTGCCCACACACGTTCTGTGCGTTCGATTTAGCTATAAAAATAACCCACACCACATTTTAAATCTCTTACGTATTTACTTTATATAGAGGTACCCATCCATGGATAAAATTCTAAAATTTATATAAAATTCTAAAATTCTAAAAATTATTGTAAAGCTCTGTAAAAGACAGATAGGAAATGAGTTACTCTTTATTTTAAAATCGCACCATATGTTGCGCAATATGGCTTAAAATATACCGCTTTCAAAAATAAAACATGCCTTAAAGTATGCAGTACCTTTAAATCGTTAAAAAAAAATCGGCGTACTTTCACTGCTTTTTCTCCACTTTCTCTTGGAAATAAGATATTTTTCCAGAAAAATAGTATCCTATATTGGAATCAGGATACTAAAGTACCTCGTCACAAATTTTGTTTTCAAATCCATCCAGTATTTTTTACGTGATGCGAACACAAATAGACAGACAGACAGACAGACAGACAGACAGGAAATGAATTACTATTTTAAATATAAATTTTCGAATCAAAAATTCCATATTTAATTAGTTTTCCTTTCATGCTGTTACCTTAAAGCGAAATTGTTTTAAATTTGTATTGAGGTGCATTTATTATTAATTATACGCAATTACTTTTCAATTAAATGCTCAAGGAATAATTAAATTTAATGTCCCATTTTGTAAAGAAATAAAAAGAAACCATGCCACGCCAAGTACTTATTTTATATTAAAGTCTTTTGTTAAACATTAGTTTATATTCTACTTTTTTTTTGTATTCGTAAAATATTTGTTATTGTATTCACTTCTAAACTTCAATTTAAATTAATTCCTTTACAAATAGTTTTAGTTAGAGAGAATGAAAACAGCAAACGAAAAAAAAATACTTAAAAGTATTTAAATATTGCAGCTAAAGTCAGCAGACATCACAGTATCGTCTTACCCATGATTAACTAAATGACAGTTTGTTTCTTGATGTGCTGCACACCATGAGAATGAAAGGCGCAACAATGAAAAAATCTCATACTCTTATTTGCCTCAAAGCATCGAAGAAGCAGCTCTTGAAAACACATTAAAAATACTTTAGAAAATTAAAAAAAACGACAGTAGAGGAAACTATAAATGCAACTGTTAACATTTTCTGAAACTAAAGAAAATTCTTATTTAGAAAAAAAGGCGGCTTTAGAAGAAGTTAAATTAAAAATGTAGAAAATAATAGCAAAAAAAGCAAGTAAGTTTGATTAGATAGTTGTTAGTCCGGTTGGTTAGTTAGTCAACAACATACTGCATCGCAAGGTGCGCTTGCATATGATAGGGCTAGTTTTGTATCAAGGCGAATTCATACCACGTGTGAGCAGTAGAGCAACAACTACAACCAAACAACAACTTTGACATTAGATTAGCAGATATGAAACAATGTATTTTTGACAAGACATTAGCAAAAAATCGAGAGCAAAAAACAATCAGCTGGGCTATCAACTCCACCTGGTATGAATTCGCCTTGTTTGGTATTGTGTTTATACTTATATAATCAACAAACAATCAGAAGTTCACTCTTCAGCCAAGCAGGCCGACATATTTTCCGTAATATTGAGATCTGAAAGACAAAAGGTTTTTTCGAGTCCGTTGTGAAACGCATCAGGCAGGTGAACGTGTATCCTAAACTAGTGCTGAAATGTGTTTGAAACCTTAACAGATGTGCCTCGATTAATGAGGTAACATTGATGTGGGTTAAGGACACAGCAGACCAACAAGCAGAGTGGGGATCTGCCGTTAATTTCAACAGAGTAGCGCTGGGTAATAACATAATGCGAGCGAAGTTCCTACTAAGGGTGAACTCATTATTCCTCTCAGGCTCGAACGGTGGTCAAAGAGGCCACACATGGGCAGGAAGGCAAATTGCTCAGATATAATAGAAGCACTTTAAGCTGGATAACTGCGTTGGTGACAGGTCATCGAAACTTCAAGTATTATCTAACCAAGATGAAAATAGAAGAAGATGATATAGGCAGACTGTGCCTAGAAGAGGCTGAGACGGCATAGCTCATTGTATGTGAATGTGCAGCACTGGCTATCATAAGACTTAGGACCCCTGGTAGAAGCTTGTTAAACGTGGGTGCCATGGGGGACCTAATCCTTGAACAACTGCTAGCAACTACTAAAGACTTTGTGTTAAGGAAGAAGGGCGACAGTCTGAAATAACTAAAGTCAAGATTAAAGGCTGGTTGTAGCACGTGACGCTATGAGGGTAATTTTACCGTAATTACATTTCAGTTTTCTATAATGATAGAGGACGGAATAGGGTATAAAGAGGACCCGTTAAGAAAGTAGTCTGCTTCGAAATTCCCCCTACATTAAAAATGCTTTAAGCTTGTTTGCTTCAATTAAAGGTTTTAATTATATTTAGATACAATTTTGATTAAAATGTTAATTGATTCAATTATTTATTTCTTTATTTTAAATAATATTTTGTTATTTCTTAAATGAAAATATAATTGAATCAATAAACAAAGTAATCAAATTACGATCCGAAACTAATTAGAGCAAAGATTTGTTTCTGTGATGGGAATATCTCGGCGACGAAATGTTGCGAAATGCAATTGTTAACAGGCTTGCATTTTGGCAAGGCTATAATTGTAACAGTGTGTTTGCTAACGGTTTAAATCAGAATAATTTGGTTTACAGAACCTTAAAACATTTGTACAACAGATACATATTAGCATTTTCCTGATGAGGTTGCCAATTATGTTAAAAAAGCGGACGCTCTATCAGTTGGGAAGCAAAATCATTCTCACGAGGTGAAACTCGTAATTGCTTCTCCTATGGTGAGTATTTCTAGAGCTGTTTAGACAAGATATAATCGGTACAATATCTTCTTAGCTACTGCTAGGCTCTACGGAAATGCACCTAAACTAAACTTCAACTTTTTTGAGAGCATGCATTGTTTTTGGGTTATCTCTTTGACCAAGAGCCCCCACGCAAACCCCTAGGGGTCTGTAAGCATATACACAACGAGAATCATAATCAACGAGAATCTCACAAAGAGAACAAAATATGTAAAAATTTTAAATCAGTAGCATACCATCTTTCAACAAGGTAGGTTTGTGTCACTTTGCTAAATATTTAGCAAACCAATGCATTTTCATTTTAACCACTTTTTTTGCTTGGGGGGCTTTGCTTTGAAAGATCTGATAGGAATTGTGAGAGGTACTAGATAAAAAATAAAAAGAGAAAATGTTCTCTGAGGCATAAGAATGGGTTTAAAAAGGATTGCAGTTGTCTTACCCTTAGACAAGTATATTTAGGCAATACTTCGTCAATAGACAACAGGTTAGGGTTGAAATTATTACGCTTTTTTCTGTGAAAATATCAGCTGATTTTTAACAAGTGTATAGGAGAGCTGAAGGTCACAGCATAGTTATTCTAGTAAGCGTGATCTATGCAGTAAATTTGTGCAGAATCAAGGCTAATGGAAACAATGACACTTTACACGGAGCAACACAGAACATTCTTGCATCATAGGCAGATCATAAGCCGTCTTTAATTTTATGTTTTTTGGCTCTATAGGACACCAGGCCAAGTAAAAAGATCTTGTCTTTATCATTTCGAAGCGCACGTTATTCACTGCTTATATCAACTTTAACCAGGCCGCTCTTAAATTGTTAAAGATTTTAACATAGTTCTTTTACTTGTATGAATGAGTATGATTGTATTTCACAGAAGCTAAATGTAGTTTTTTTCCTTTAAACTTCAAATGAGTCGCTGTGAGCGAGCACAAAAAAGTAATTGTTGTTGCTCTTGCTTTAGTTCGTTTCTTTTTCTTTACTACTACTTATTTATAGTGTCTTGTAGACAGACAGATTGTTAACTTTGGCAATAACAATAATTAAAGTCAAAATGAAATGGGTCTATAAACTAAAGATATTAGCATTTTAAATGATTTTTATGGCATTCTAGTTGTAGATTAAAAGAAATAAATAAACGACAAATCACACAGTATTTAATACCAGCAAAGTACTACTACTAAGCAATACATTAATGCATTTGCTGCTACAAATGAGTAGAGGAAATGAAAATTATTTTCTGTTTTTTTTTCTCTTATCTAAAAATGTTTGGCGGTAGTTTAGTTTATGAAAATTAAATTGACCCTTTTATTGCTGTGCCATTAGATGTCGGGTCATTATGAAGTAGGAGTTGTAAATAAATTAGATTTTTATGTATTTTCGAGCTGCTGCTTAATTAAGGCTTAGATTTAAAGGTATAACAATGGAATTGGCTACAAAGAATAGAAAGGTTTTCATAGAGTATTATGTAAAAGACACTAAAGTTTGTATAGTTTGAAATTTGAGAATATTTTTGCTTAATTACACTATTAAAAAAAAAAAAAGATGGTTGGCCTCAGATGAATTTTTAAAAATTATTTACATCATGTCGACAAATGTAAAATTATTTTTTTTATATTTCTTTTAGTTTTTATAATTTTTTAGTTTTAATTGCTTGCCCATTGTTAACATAATGTATTAAATTAATAGCTAATTTACTTTGGGATTGTATTTAAGGAAAACCTACTTATTGTTTATATAATTTTTGCCTACATTATGTAAACTAATGTTAGGTATGAATTTCAACAACCCTTTTATTTGTATTATAAAATAGTTGATAATTGCTTAATAAGTTTTGGGAAAAAATATTTAGTAAGAAGATATTCCAACTATAAAATTGTATTAAATGACATGAATAATACAAAAAGTTATATATTTTATTATTTACAATAGTGGTATTCAGTGTTTCATGCAAATGGTCTGCAAATGCGTTATAGTATTCAAATTTAAGAAAAACAATAGTTATTTTGTTGTTGGATTCACAAAAAAGTTATGATATTAAGCACTTGCTTTTTTGCAAGACCATTTCAATCGAACACTGTATTTCGCTGATGTATTTTTGTAAAAATTGTGAAAATTTTTTACACAATGCACAGTGGAGCAGAATCAAAATATTTTTGGAAATAACTCAAAGCCATTTGTAAAGGCCTAAGCCTATTGATCCAGAGGAGTATCTGAGCTTAAGTTTTGACGCTGGGAACCTCACACCTGCTAATTATTTTAGAGCTTGTCATTTCTTCAATTTTTTTTTTAATTTAAAAATTATACATAGTCTTAAAAGATCAGTTTGGTGCCCTATGCTCCAGTGGGAGTTAGAGGGATAAATATATAAATAAAATATAATAAAGTCAAGTTAATACCTACAAAAACCTGCTTTAATCTGTTAATTATGTTCTCAAAATAGGCGAGAAATAAGAATTTTTGACTTTTCGATACTCTGGTTCAGCTTTTTTCAAAATATTAAATCAAATTTTAAGCAATTTTTTATTTACACTCGTACTTAGCGAGCAAAATTTAACACGATTTTCAATTTAAAAATTCCAAAATTATTTCCTTTTTCTGTAGTTTAGCCTAAAAAGGGCCATCAATTTTGTTTTTTTAGTACAAAAACATTTCTTAAGGAATATAAAAAATTTTATATTTATAGGTGCTATTTTGATTTAATTCGTGTAAAATTGATTATTATTGTAGATGATGGAGGTCCTTCAATTTGAACTATTTTAAATTAAAATTTTGATTTTAGTCTATAACTTCTAAAATCCCAAAAACTGGGATCAGGAAAAGAAAACTGCTGTAATAAAGCTGTTTATACTCCCAATTATTGCTGCAATTATTCATGACGAATCCATATGAGGAGTATATGGGCGTAATACTAAAAAATTCCAATTTTGGGATTCTTGTTCTTAATTTTGGAAATTGTGGGATTTTCTTTACCTTAATGTTAAAGATTTTTTTTATCTATTGACTTTTGTTGACTCATTACATAGGCACAAAAAATTTCATCTGATTTGTTTAACTTATGAAAGTTTTGTTACATATTTACGTAATATTTTTGCCTTCAATCAGCCTAGCTAGATTCTGCCCTACTGTGCAATAGCACATATTCAAAAATGTATATTTTTTATTAATGTGAGTGAATTTCGACATCCCGTGTACAACATGGACAAAACGGATCTCTGTCCTGCTCACAACGATACAGGTACGATTTGAAAGAACAATGTACTTTTAATATTTGTGTAAGATACAAATTCAAGTCATCATATTTTCTATCAAACCAATTTTTTTATTTCGTGAAATAATTGAAATATCCAAGTACTCTCGATGGAAGCCGGCCAATAAACCTGCCAATTCGCAATATCTATATGACAATTACCACAATAGTTGCTGCATATATCGATTTACTGGCCTGATGGATGATCGGCATCAGACCATCTGTTTCATCTAACACAGTGGAGAAATTATACCTTCTCGTAGGTAAGAATCCTATATACTGAGTGCATAAGTTTTGCATACGAAGTGAATTACAGCAAATGCGTCCATATGGGAGACGCATATATGATACAACTTTTCCTCTTAATGTATGTATTTTGGAAAGGGCTGTTTGGGATAATGCTAGATAATGCCAAACATGTAGCCCTTGCACTTATATACTGAAAGTGGTATTTCGTTGTTAATGCAGGGAAAATCCAGAACACTTCCTTAATTGATTCCTTTTCGATCACTCCCTTCCGACCACAATGATTACTGGTGCTCTTTAAAGGAGAGACGGCTGTCGATCATATCAGCCAGGATAAATCCCATAGAGAAAAGCAAGGATTATATCGTGCGCGATATAAGTTATTGAAAACTTTTCGAGTAACTTATGTCTTAAATTTCCATCATACACAGCAACCGGTTCGAGTGGCGATCCTTGGGGGACACGCCCTCTGAAATAAAAGGCAGCATGCAAAATTACCCTATAAAAAATCGCCCAAATGAATAAATGAAAAATATTCCAAGAAATCTTCATACAAAATTGGGTAATATTTCATATGAAAACTAATCAAAAAATTTTGGGTGTTTTTTTTTCGTCGTTTTTGGAGAATAATTCATTTTTAGAGTTTTGGGCCATCTTACATAATGAAAAATTGTCCAAATGTTTTAATGAAAGATCGCCCATTTTTCAGCGATTTTAAATGATGAAAACATTTTTCAATAGAAGTGTAAAATAATGGTTTGTATTAAAAACGATATATTTTTTTTATAAAAAATATCACTAAGAATAAGTAGTTTATTATTACGTAAATTGTTTTGGCGAATAAGTAGAATCTGTTTTGTTTCTTTAATAGTTGTAAATATTTCTAGTTATAATGTTATAAATAGGTTACTAATATGAGTTGAAATATATGTAATAATAATTGTTGTTATAAATGTGTTTATTGTCAAATTGGCGAATTAGGCGCCGAAGGTAAAAAATTTTTATAAAATAAAAAAAAATTGCACGATTTTATTTATTTTTTTTGTTCACATGCATATATTTTCTTTCATATTTATTTTAATGAACGCATACAATTGGTAGCAAAAGCTTTCTAATAGACTGTGATCACAGATTACATGCAACTTTTACTCAAGGTTTGCTCGATGAATTAAATCAACGGTTTAATCAATTTAAATCAACGGTTTAATTTAGCAAGGGTTGTAGCGACCGTGACTACGGTTACACAGCGTTCCCTTGGCAGCATAACCACGAGGTGTCGATACTTTTTTGGACTTTGATCAAAAATTGCACATAAAAGTTGCAAGCTCAAAGCTCGCTCAATGAATTAAACCAATATCAATGCCATTATTAAAACTATTGAAATTTTCAAAATTTTTTTTTTTATAATAAGAAAACTAACTAAAATTGTGGAGTTTCTGTCTCCTTTAATTTTAAAATTACATACATCATAATGAACATAATGATTCCAAGATATCGGGCTTTTAGGGTAAACAGGTGTTCTGCAGTGCTTTTAATCTATACATATAATAAAATAGTAACTCATTTCCGTCTTTCTGTCTGTCTGTTTTTCATTTGTGCTCACATCACGTAAAAACAAATGGATGGATTTTAACAAAATTTTTTGAGGAGGTACCTTTAAATCCTGACTCCAATATAGGATACGTTTTTTCCGCAAAAATGCCTTATTTTCAAGAGATAATACAGAGAAAAATCAATAAAAGTACGCCGACTTTATTTTAGTGCATACTTTAAGGCAGAGCCTTACAATATTTTTTAGAATTTTATAATTTTATCCAGGGATGGGTACCTTTATATAAAGTAAATACATAAAACATAACTGAAGCACTATAAACGTAAGAGTGTTACAGTTGGTGTGGAATACTTCTAAAGCAAAATCGAGCAAAATATTGTCAGGAAGCCTCCGACGTGGAGGGCACAGCTATTACAATAACTAATTAAAAAAAAGTTGTTTGTCATGACTAAATTAAAATACTGAAAATATTTTAAAGCAGATTTATTTTGTGTACTATAATCATATTCGGTTGCATAATATAGTTGTTGCGACCATATTGTAGTTGTAGTCACCATGCCATATTTTTCCTCCCTTTCTCCCTGTGTGTACAGTATTTGAAAATTTTGCTTTCTAGCTTTGTAAAGAAGCAATTTTATTCTACTTCCGAATTCATTTACTTTTTTATCTCAATCTTTTTTTTTTATTTATATTTAATTAAAAAATCTTATACGCGTCTAGATACAAAAAGTATACAATTCAAATACTTTTTATGTGTAATTATCAAAAAAATACTCATAAAACTAGATCATCATATGAGAAAGAAAAACACACAAAAGTAAACAAATAAGACACTTCAAAACATCAAACGTCTAGCAGCCGTCAGCAATTAAAAATAAAAAAGTCTTCTTAAAATAAAACAACCAACAAACAACATTTTCAAAAGAGAGAAAGACTCAATATGATGAAACAACCAGATAGTATTTTCCTTTCATCAAGAAGAAAAACAGAGCAAAAAAACACCTGCAAATGCTTAAAACTTTTTTCTTTTGTATAATATTTTTTTGGCTACCAAACTTTAATTTTATGAACAATTTTCTTCAAACAATTTCTAAGAACCTGTAAAATTGTTATGTTCATAAAACACAAACTCTTTTTGTAATGTCATAAATAAAATAAATGTTTATCATTATTTAATTTTTTTTTCATCTGAGTAAATTTTCTTGAAAATAAAAAAAGTGTTATTGCCTTATCACCACATCATTTTTTGGTCTAGATGATATTTTTAGGGAAAAATCTCTTCATAATTGTAATGTTTATGATGTGTGTATGTGTGCGTGCAATGATAACAATTGTTTAAACTATTAAGGGGATTTTTCCTAAGAGCTTTATGACTTTTTGGGCAATTTTATTTCGGTTAAACAAACATACAAATTGAAATAAACTAAAAAAACATTTTAAATATAAAAAGGTTTTTTTTTTTAATTTAATTGCTCTTTTAAGAGCAATTCAAAATGTAATTCATTATAATCTGAGATAATAAAAATATATTTTTATGAAATTTAAATTTTGTTTTGATGAAAATTATGAACGATGCTTACATGTTAATGGTGCTTGAATAGATAACAGGTAAAAATTAAATAAAAAGATGTTAAAAGCCGCTTTATAATATAAAAAAAATTTAAAATCATAAAATTCTTATCATTAGAATATTACAGTGTGCAATGAATATGGTAATAAAATTTTAGTAATACAAAATGGTGCAATTAAATAAATTTCAGGCTGTTAGAAATTATAAAAAAATAAGTAAAACTTGAAATAATTTAAACCCAAAAATTTTATATTTAAACTTGAATGTCCCTAAGTGACATTTTAATTAAGAAACGAAAATTTTCAAAATTTAACACTTCACTTTTATATAAGGAAACATTTAAAATGCCAGTAAGTTTTGCTGCAAAACTTCAAATATCATTAAGACTTCGTAAGCGAGGAGAAAATACCACGAGACTAAAAATTAACATATCAATAAATGCTTAAGACATTTAGAAAAAAAAAAAACAAATAAATAAAAAACGAACTACCAAATGAACAGTATAATATTTATAAAAAAAAATCAACTGTAGTAACCATAACTAAGAAACAAAAATTAATCCTTAATTACCAAGACAAGATCCTGCTGAGTTTAGCAAAAATATTCACAAAGAAAAAAATCACAAGAAAAAACTTTCAAGCCATAAAGTTACATTTGCTTTGCTCAAGCTATAAAATGCCATCGAATTTGTTGCAGACCACAGGCTGAACATCTTGTAAAGTTGTAAAGAGAATCAAAAAGAAAGAAGAAAAAAAAATCACAATAAATGAAATTCAACTTAACGAACTTAACAAGTCACCAGAAGCGATTTTCATTCAAGGAGGTTTTCAGTGATTTTTTTTCCTTAATTTTGTTGGCTGATTTAGCTCTTGCGGTTATTTTAACGAATTTTAAAATGATAACATGACTAAAAGAATTGACGTTTAAAACGGCTTTTAAACGCATTTACTATAAAATAAATAACGAACACAAAAAAAAATGTTAAGCATCTTTGATGGCAAAAGAAATAAAAAATCGAAAAAGTAACAGAAAACAAATCTTAAAAACGCCACTTAAATGCGGACAAGCAAAGAAAAATAAAATGCAATAAATAAAGTAGAATAATAAAAAAAGTAATATATACCAATTCAAATTACATTTGGTTGAGAATTAAAAAGATAGAAAAAATGTTATGATTCCTGAAGATATAAAGGACACCCTACTGCAGTTTATTTAATTTAAATTAAAGGGAAACATTTTTTTTTTTGGAATTGTATGTTACATAAGCACTTTTAAAAAGAGTCTTATAAGACATATCTTCAACAAATGCCTAAAAAATTTTAATATCTTAGGAATTGATAAGCAAGAGACATTTTTGGGTTCGAAGGACCAAAAATATTATAGAAATTAAAAGAGATATTGCATGATTTTTAATATTAAAATTTAAAAGTTTCGTTTCACTGCCTTTTTAAATACTTTTGGTGAGATTTAAAATTCTTTAAGGTATCTAGGGTAGGGTAGGGTAGGGTCTTAATTATGATTTTATATCATTATAAAAAAAGAACAGAAGTGATTTTTCATAAAAGCAATTTTCAAGCTAATAATGATACACCTAAATATTACTTTAATATATAACCTGAAAAAAAACACTAATATTAGTTGAGTTTAAATAAGAACATAGATTCGAACCACCACGTAATGGCCGCAAGGACCAAATTTGTAGTAAGTTAATTTTTTAGATTTTTGTTTTCAATTCCTATGATAACAAATTTACAATTATGATTTAGAGGAACTTGGGAACTTTTAGAAATTTCTTTATTAGACAAGTATTAAACAGATACCGAGACAATTGTTATATCTTAAAAAATGGCACGTACATATGTCATATTTGGCATGACAGTTTTGGAGTTCGCAGGACCACTAATATTTTTGAAATTCAAAAAGCTATTGCATAATTTTTTAAATTAAAATGCAACAGCTTCACTGCTCTGCCTTTTTAAACACTTTTGGTCAGATTTTAAATTATGGAAATTATTCTTGACTCTTTTCAATGCATATGTATGTAATTGCCTAACTGTTGCTTAGAAAAAATGTGTAGCAAATGCAAAAATAGAGAAAGAAACGCATTTGCTTAAGCTTACTATGTGTCTCTTTCTGCAGCAAAGCAATCAGCAAAGCAATTACTTTGGAAACCTTTTAGCACTATTTTAATTAATCTGTTTAACTAGTATCTTGAGCTTGACAATTCTCTGTTAAGTCCTCTATATTCTGAAAGAAAAAAAGAATCAATGCATTTATTACGACTGTGTGATATTGCAGGGCATAATAACACACTGTGTAATTTTTTAAGTCATGGCAAAATAACCATATACGGACACCACTACGTCTTAAAAGACCAAAAAAAAAAGACTCCTGTCTCCCAGTTTTGCCCAAAGTCCACCAGGTTTTTTTTTTATGGGCCCTCAAAGATGTAGAGCCTCGATGTCTTTTTTGCCAAAAAATGATCATTTCCTCAAGCTCAAATTTTGATATACTCTCTGAGGCAAAGTTGTAGCTCTTGTCATAAAGAACAAAAATTGTGAACATATAAAATTAAAAAAACTTCATCTTCAAGGTCAAAATCGCAAAAAACTTGAAAAAATTCAATTTTTTTACCTTTTTCCCCTGTTCAGGTCCATAGGTAGCAAACCGTTTAAAGTTCAAGGAAACAATCAACTACAAAAATGAATCTAAGATCTCAAGCGCTTAGGTAGCCACAAAAGTGAAAAGTTTCCCGAAAATTTTTTAGCTACCTAAGCGCTACCTAAACGGTGTTAAGAATCATTCCTAGGAAGTTAATATGTTCTAGAAAGTTGCTATATTTTCTTAAACGAAAAAAATTTTTTCTGTTGAATAAAAAAAATGAAGTGAAATACCATTTAATGGTTGGAAGGACCAAAATTGTTGTAAATTAAAATTTTGAAAAGTTTATAATTTTTTATGGGAAATTTTGTAAAAGAGAACAATAAATTTGTAAACTAATTATTTTTGACAATCGCATACTAAATCATAGACAGTAACAACTCCAAAGCCGCGTTTCTTCGTAAACCACGTAAGCGCCATTTTTACTAAATTGAATTTTTTGGTTTTTATAATAGAAAATGAAATTTGTCAACAGAATTACTTACTCATCTTAACAACTTTTTATGAAAAAAAAAAATAAAGCTATTTTCAAAAACTCGTAAGCGCCATGCAGTGCCATGTACTGGTTTTTATATAGTTGGAAAGTCTCAACCTCTCAAATTTTTGTAAATGAAGTAAAAAGAAAACTGAAAAGTTTCAGACCATTCGGAGATTAAACGTTAATCTATACATAGAAATTTGCATATTCTGATTTGACAAAAACCAAAAATAGCTACAAAAAAATAGCCACTTGCTGTTGGTGCCAAAAGCACGTAAGCGACATATTGGGCTACAGTTAGTTTTAAGTACAAATTTTTTTTAACAAAAAGTTTCTACACCCTTTAGAGAATCGCACAGGCATGTTTTGAAAAAAAAATGTTTTAAAACCCATATTTGAAAAGTTATTAAGTTTTTTTTCGTTTTTTGAAAAATGATTACTTGGCACATACGTGGTTTAAGAAGAAATGTTTAGAATTTTATAATTAATTTGATTTCCACAGTTCCATTTAAAGAAGACAGCGATGCAAACAATCGTTAAGGATTTGATCTATGATCTGGTCAATAAAAAAAATTGGATTTGATAAAATTTTGAGTTGTGACTCTTTATGATTTAGTGTGCGATATAAAAAATATCTTTCATTAACAAATAGGAAAATACATATAAATAAGGTTGACTTTGTAGGACCAGTTTAATCAGTAAATATTTTTGAAAGAGCATTTTGTGGTCGGAAGGACCAATATGTAGGCATTTTAAATTAAAAAAAAAGAAACCAAAGCGATTTTTCTTAATGTAACGTAACAGACTAAAATTTTACAGATCATCCTTTGTTTTATAGCATCCAAAACTTTATCAAAATTTTGTTAAACTAAATTTCAATTCAAACTTGCTGAATATAGCGTACAAGTTCAAATAAAAAATATATATGTATAACCACTTCAAGTGGTTATTGGTTGTTTTGGCTTTGCTGATGATTTCGTATGACCAAAAAGCTCAATTTACTAAGCTGCACGTACCATTTAAGGCCATATTAGCAATAACAGCAGCAATAACAAAAACAACACCAAGTGAAAGAGAAATAAAAAATAAATACATTAATTTTGTTTTCGTAGACGATGACGTTTGGTGATATTGAATATAAGGTGGTTTTGTGGATTTGCAAAAACCAACAGTTCATACCCAACAATCAGCAACCGAACCCAATGTGGGGCCTGTCATTTAATGTCAATTAATTTATAGGAATTTTTTTTTTGTTCATTCTTTCATTTTCTTTTCTGGTTTTTTTATTTTATTTTTTATTTTTTTGTTTTGTTACTTGTTTTTAGTGGTGCGTTTAAAAGTTTAGTTTGATTCATTTTGGTCTTGACAATAATTGTAATTTATGTGTTTTGTTTTATTGTTGTTTCTTTTTAGACTGAAAACCGATAATAATGGCGGTGCTTGGTGTCCCAAACATATGGTGTCCAATGCTTTAAAAGAATATTTACAAGTTGACCTTTTGTCCGTACATGTGGTAACGGCCATACGTACACAGGGTCGTTTTGGTAAGGGCCAGGGTCAAGAGTATACGGAAGCATATGTATTGGAATATTGGCGTCCGGGTTTTACCAGCTGGAAGAGATGGAAGAATACACAAGGAAAGGAGGTAAGTTGTACAGAAAGAAGTATGTTAATTGGCATAGATTAGAACCAAATATATAGTGAGATTTTAGGCTGAGTTTTAAAATTTTCTTAGTAACTGATTTGCTTAATTTTGCTAATGATAGTTCTTGTTTTACTTCTATAACAAAAATTTTGAGTGACAAATTTTAGTACTGATTCTGTGGTTTCTACCTTACAAATCAGCCACTTGTAAGGTTAAGTTGGTTTTTAGGTGTGCCGAGAACCTGAATGGCTAGTTAGTGGGTAAAGAGGACTAGTCGTTAACAGCTCCTCTAATCCACAGTGCAACAGCATACGCCAGGGCTGCGTGTCAAGAGGGTTATTGGCCTTTAGTAGAGGACCTCTGGTTAGCGGTCGACCTCCAGTTTGAATGTAGCCTTACCCACGCCTAAGGAGCTCTGTGTGGGTGGACATCGTTTTCTCCAATAATGGTCTAGGGAAGATTCATAAGGTATGGACAGGAACGCCTCGCAAGGGGTGAACAGGTTAATCTCTAAAGGTTCTCCTATGGCGTTGAATAGAGATATTTTGATAGGGATGGACATGGAAGCCCCGTTAGAGGTGGAGCGGTTAATCCAGTTAGGAACTCTGATAGCCCTTGGCCAAGGGAGGATATCAAAAGAGAATGGCAAAGAAACCTCGCAAGGGGTAGACTGGTCAGTCTATGAAGATACTCCTGCAGCTATTGAGGTAAATATGGATGAATTGGACTCACCTGGCCCTGTGGGCTTAGGTAAATCCTTTTCGGAAGCAGGCACCTCAAAACGTTCCTTCAACGTCGAGTCGGAGTCTCTACAACTCATGCCTAAAAATGAGAGACAGAAGAGGATACGGGGAAAGAAAAGTGGCTGAGACGACAGCGCACATTGTGTCTGTAAAATCGAGAAGAATTTTATATGATAATTTTAGAAGCCCATGGGAATGTTACCCTTCTGATGCTTTTTACCTGCAGGAAAACCTAATTTTTACTAAATTGGCTCGGTGTTGTATTATGTGCTTTTACAACCGACTGCTATATTAAAAGGCGTGCTTTTCAATTGAGATGACAGTATGTCAATGTATTGCTTGTGTTGTGTACAAATTTATTTTAAAATAGTAGCTCGGTTCCGAAAGTTTTATGGCAATCATATGAATCAATTTATCCAGGCAAAAAATTACTGTTTAGAGTGTTTCTGAGCTAGTGGAATCATAAGACTTAACTTCTACAAAATTAAGGCCGGCAAGAAGTTTATCGTCTATGTCTAGTAGTAAAGAGTTTTGATTATGAATAATTTGGGGGCCCGATTGTTTTTCCAAAAAGATCATGCCACATACCAAAAAATTGGTCGAGCATGATGTTTCTCGAAATGTTCCTGCCAATTGGGAACCAAAATCGGGCGAGTAAACGCCTATGAACTATTTCCTCATTGGCTTATAGAAACTTTGATAGATTTAGAATACAACTTTGTGATGGTCATGGCCAAGACGGGCCCTAAATAATAGAGAATAATTGAGAATTGGATTTTTAGATATTTTTCTAATAAAATTTAATATTATTAATACAAAGAAAATGTTTTACATTGAAGAGATGTATTTTTTATTTAATAACTAAAGCATATTTATAGGCTTATAATTATATTTAAACTGAAGATGTAATTTAGGCTGAAAATCTAAAATTTAATGACTCTTTGGTATAAAACTAATATTTTTAATTTGTTTTTTATTATCTTAGATACTACCTGGCAACATAAATACCTACAGCGAAGTTGAAAATACACTACAACCTATAATTTTTGCTTCAAAAGTACGCATCTATCCATATGGACAATATGATCGTACAGTGTGTTTAAGAGCTGAAATAGTGGGATGTCCATGGGAAGGTGAGTTGCTCAAACAAACAAATTATTTAATAAAAATAAATAAGCAAGTGAATAAAAAGAAGAAAAAAAAAACCAGAAAACCAACAAACAAGGCTTTTACATATAGAAATTATAATTTATGTTTTTAGATAAAAGCAAAACTTAGAAAAAATGTGGTTAAGACGCGTCTTACGAAAACATGATGTAGAAAGTTTTTACAAGCAATTGAATGTCAAACAACAAAATTTATAACAAAAAGGAAAAATGAAAAATCTTACAGGCAGACAGACAGTGTCTAATGGACTTTACAATCATAGTGCTGAAAATATTACAAAAAAAAAAAGATATTGATGATCATAATTTTCCACAAAAGAGAGAATAACAAAATAAAAAAAAAAAAACAGAAACTCATAAACTTTACATTTAAGTATTAGATATGAGAAAATTTATTAAACTAAAAGTAAGGCGAGCAAGATTTGTAGAGAAAAAAAACACAGCACAAAAAGAAGGTGTTGAATATTGTTTTTTTTTTTTGTGGAAAATTTAAATCTTATTTATGGCATAAACCATAAAAAGCCAACAAACACACCCATTAGCCGAAAAAAAATGAAAGCAAAAAAATAAACCAACAACAAATTTAATATGTCCCGACGTCTGGCTTGGCCTGTATCTCTCATTTAGGGCAGACATGTGTGTGACTATGTCCACCTCTCCATTAAATCTAAAAAAAATGAGAAATATTTCTTTTATAATCACAAGCCAAAACGCTCAAAAATCAGACATGCCATGTAAAATGTTTTTAATTTTTCTTCTTTTTTTCTCGCTGCTTTATTATTATTTTCGGTTTTTATTTGCAAAACATGCAAAAAGGGATATTATTTTTTTCTTTTTGTTTCAAGTATTACAAAGTTACCTTGACTTATCACATTATACCACTCCCATATTATAGTTTTCCACGGCACTTATACATATTTGCCATATACACACAGACACACCACACATACAACATTATAAAAGATAATTTCATATAAAAATTTACTCATAATGGTCATATTAAATGTTTTAATGTTGTGTGTTTCTTTCCTTAGTTTGTGATTTTGGTACTTCATTCACATGATAAATCCCATAACATTAAAACTGAATTAAATTGAGATTAAGGCTTTTATTAGGGTTGTGAAAACAAAGTTGGCTCAAAACGGCTGCCTTGGTAAAGTACATAATTAAACTTCACAACACTTTATTTAAAACTAAAAAAAATTCAAATAGATTTTTACACTTGATAACAATTAAAAAACTTCCAAGTTTTACTACCAATTAGAGGACTATACTTAAAAAAAAGTATTGATCGTCGTTACATTCCACTTGCACAGAAGGAGAGATGTGATATGATACGGATTTGCGTCAGATCTTAGGGTGTTGTTTTAATCTGATGGTGGATGGAATGCGCCTACCAAGGCCCTTGTTGCTCATAAGTAGCAATTGAGAACATAGCTGGCAATGAACCCCCCTTGTCTAGGAGTTGGAGACTATATAAGCCTCTGATATGGGTGGGCTAGCAGGTAGTTTGCTAGGACATTTGTTTGGGGTTGTGGGTTCGATTCCCACCCAAAAGACTCTGGATTTTTTCACTACCCGTTGGCAGGAAAACCAAGAAAGAGCTTGGATGTAATCTGGGTGCTTACAAATGGTTAACTGCGTTATTTACTGGTCCTGGACTATCAAGTATTATCTGGACAAGTTACAAAATCAAAATACCTGTGCCTGGAAATAGACTAACATAAAAAGGCTTTGTTGGGACAACGGGCAGGCACACATCAAAATGGAGATGCTGTGGAGACCTTAGCCTTAAGCAAATATTAGAAATTATCATAGACTCTGTGATGGAAGATATTTTTTTATTTATCAGTTGCTACTCTGAAATCACTACAGTCGAGAGTAAAAGGCTAGTTACAGCGCGAAACTCAATGAAAGTAAGGTATTCGTAAATTTACAATCGGATACCAAAAGGACCAATGCAATTAGTGGTCTGCTTCAGTAACCCCTCTACAAAATAATATAAAGCCATTGACATACTATTGATGCCTCTAGTGAGAGTGCAACAGTAACACCGGCCTAAATTGTACTTCCTTCCACTAAGGTACTCACCGAAGGGCCTCACTACTAACCGATCATGGAGATTTGGAGAAATCCCTGTGGTGATAGCGATTCCTGGTATACCAGTCCATTGAACACTGTTTAATTCTCGAAGGTTCTTATCTTCCAGTTTCAGGTCTCTTTCAGCCTCAGGGACTGGTGCCCCCTTATAACGCGGAAACGTTCGAAAGAAACTTTCACTGAAATGGTGCAAAAAATTTTCCGACAGCTTGCGAAGAAGAAAAGAAAGAAGAGATTTTGCATTTCTTGGTGAGTCATCAGGGACATGGCTCCCAGCTTTAGCTGGACATTAAAGATAATATAAACAATATTGAAAAAATCATCCGCAAACTAAAAAAGGTGTAAAAAGCTTTTTTAAACAACACTGCCTGCGAAGCTTTGTTTGCTTGTGTGCAGAAGACACCCAGAGTCTTTGGTGGGAATTGAACCCGCAAGCCTTAGACTGATAGACTAGCGCACTACCAATCAGTCTATCGAGGCACTATTTCCTTAATTCCTAATATTTTAAAGTGTGACGAATTATTCACTGACACAGATGATAATAAGTGTGACCTTCTGGCTGAAATACTTACAAGTTATCCTCACTTGCCGGAAAGTAATCACCTCTTTCCGTACTCGGAATATTAGTAACTAAGCGAAAGATACTCTTTTGAGCACGTTCGATTAAAAAGGTTCTAGGAGATCTTAACAATGCAAGTCTTCTGGGCCTTATGTAATTCCAGCACTGGTCTTGAAGCAATACTTTATGAAGCTAGTGTGCGCACTGGAAACCCTCTTTAGCACTTTGTATAATGCTGGTTCCACTGTGTTCCAATACATTGCTAATATAATGCCGTTTCTCAAAAGGGTGAACGTAACAACCGAAATGCTATGACTCCAAATACCATTTCGAAGAAAGCAAGTAATTGCCTTTGGATATTTTCAAGGCATTTGCTAGAGTGTGACATGATGCATCTCAGTCAAAATTTATTGCATTTGGTACGGGTGTCGGTAAAAACTTTTTTCGATTTATATTGAGCTTCCTCAGGTATCCCACTATAGGAGTTTTTTTTTTGAATGGGATTTAAAGCGTGGCGCAAGCATCTTGACCCAGCCCTGTTTCTTATAAATGGCATCCGTTGTCATATTTCCAATCATATCTACTCTTTTGCAAATGAAGACACCATTTGTCATTCATATTTATTCAATATGAGCTCGATGAGCCCTATGATGCTTTATAATCCACTGGATGGTATATATTAGACAGAGCTAGTTGGAGATTGGAGCCAAGGACTTTTTAAGAATTATATTGATAATATATGATAATGATATTGTAACAATATCCAATGTAGATTTTAATTCTTATAAGACGGTGTTGTATGCTTATGCACAGACGTACATTAGAAAAGGATGCATCGCTGGCAGCTATGTATGATATACATATTTATTAATGATTTAGAAGCTCTTGGCGTTTTGGACCTGAAAATTGGTGTAATTGGCGATGGAATAAAAACTTTTTTCAAATCTCAAAAAAAAAACTTAAATGCCTCGGTTTTTTTTATAAAAATTTGTTCTTTAGCCGAATAATTCGTATGTGAAATAGACTCCCTGCGGAGGTATTTTTTGTTAATTTAAATATAGGAAAGTTCAAACCGAATGCATATAAGCGCTATTCCCTCTATCAGCCAAAACCAAATTTTCTAGTTTTGGCAGAATGCATTAGACAAGTAGGAGTCATCCTCCGAGTGCTGTTCTAACTAAAAAACTTCAGACAGAGAAAATGAAAATTCATCAAAAAGTCCCGTTCCACACTTGCAATTTTTGTTTCTGAAACATTTTTTAATTTGAAGTTGCATTTGTGTGCATACTTTAATAATTGTACCACTGACGACTGTATACTTTTATACAGTCATTCTCACGTCAAAAAGAGCAAACAGTAACAACAATAGAGAGTTGCAGCAGAGTTTCAAGTACATGAAACATCGTACCGCTGCCATTTTGATTTCCTCTCCCAACAACAAATACATGTGTTTCAGAAACAAAAATTGCAAGTGTGGAACGAGACAAACGTAAATATAAATAAAATTCTAAACTTTTGAAACAAAAGCTCCAAAGGCTTGCCCCATGTGTATAGTTGACCACGCCTGAAATAGTTTCATTATTTAGAACAGTATCAAGGTCAAAAAGCTCAAAATCAAGCATTGCATGCAACAAAGAAAATTTGA
This sequence comes from Phasia obesa, assembly GCA_949628195.1. Classification (NCBI taxonomy): domain Eukaryota; kingdom Metazoa; phylum Arthropoda; class Insecta; order Diptera; family Tachinidae; genus Phasia; species Phasia obesa. Next base: position 138,330,540 of record OX451216.1, on the reverse strand, counting down.
ATCTTAAAAATTTTCAAAAATTACTACTGAGCATATCATAACTACTTTTACCCACTGTAGAGTTCATTTCGCAAAATAAGCTTAAAAAAAATAATACAATAAAACTTAAGATTTTGAGCCACCTAATCAACGCCATGATTTTAAATTTATTTATTTCAAACTATAAAAATTTTATGGAAATTTTAAGTAGAGGGATTATCTCAAACATTAAGACAAGTTACGATTTTCTCGGTTTCTTAAATGGTTAAATGCAATTTTATTGTGGCAACAACACTGACACGCTGTTGTCAGTGTGCATTAAAATACAAACAGAGAAAATGTTTATAACATTTAACTGCTTGTTTTCCAGTTGGTTAAACATTTGAATTTGTGGCTGATTAAATTTGTTTGTTTGTCTGTCTAGCTGGCTGGCTGGCAGTCTGGCTGTTTTCATATGTAAACGTAAGTAAGACTTGAAATATTTCAGAGCGTGTGTTTAGTTTTAAATTAAATTAATGATTAATGATGTAGGGAGAGGTTCAAATCTACAAAAAAATAAAAATAAAAAATAAAATAAAAACAGAAATCGAACTTTAAAATAAGTTGTAAATGTCTTAAACTAGAAATAGGTGCAGTTTGTAGTATAATTTTTTTCTCTTTACATTTAATTGAAATTCAATACTAAATTTGGCATAAATTTAAAAGATTTTTTTTCTTATTTTTTTTTTTGGAAGTTTGCATAGTACCAAACATTTGCTGGATGGCAGTAAGATAAATTAGAAATTATAATCTTTAAATCTTAGTTTAAATAATGCAATATTGTAGCTTGGTATGGTTAAGCAACTGTTACTCGAAAAAGCGAAAAGCTTTTAATTAATGTTCCAAAAGAGGAATATGTACTAGGGTTATAAGTTTATATTTTTACAGGCAATTAAATCTATATATCGCACCCTAAATACAAAAGAGTCACAACAAAAATTTTCCAAAACTGACTTTGTTCCATAATTTAATTCAGAGTACATATCTCTAACTACTGCAAAAGTTTCTTTAATATCACTATCTTGTTTAACTGTAAAAATAGAGTTATGTCTATTTTTATGTTAGGTGTGTTGCTTTTACACATAAACAGTTTTTTTCTCTTCTGAAAATTTTTGTATTTTGAGTTGTGACCCTTTTGTATTTTGGGTGCAATATGTGGCCGCGCAAATAGAAAGGTACTAAAGGTAAAAACATAAATTTTACAAATACTGTTAACATAACTACCTGTTATGACTCCGAAATTACCGAGTATTTTCAAATTACACACCACAAAGCTAACTTTTCGACCATAGAAACACTTCAAGGGATCCGGGAGCACTTCTATTCGATTTCTAAAAATGATTTTCTTATTCGTCTTAGATACAGCAAACCTATCGTTTTGACACAAATTCCACTTTAGCGGGGTCCGGAACCACTTCTATCCGATTCTCCAGAAAATTTTACCCCAATTCAAGACAAAAAAAATCGATCAACTTACCTTTACGTCCCTTCCTCTTTCGAGGCATAACCAGTGTCCGAGCGTCTGGTACTATCCTTCTATTTATGTGTCCGCTTATTGCTGAGGTCCCTTCGGGGTACACGTGGTGGCTGTAGTATGGACAAAGGTTTACAAGGGTAGCGCAAGTTTGTTCAAGTGTGCTGTTACTCTCTCAACTGAAGGCAGTATTGAGTGTGAAGACTTTTGTGTTAACCAAACCAGGGGTTAGAACATGGAACCGGGCTTTCCATCTATACATCTCATTTCCTGTCTGTGATGGCATCACATAAAAAATACTAAATGGATTTTAACAAAATTTTCTGAAAAGGTACCTTAGTATCCTGCTTTCAATATAGGATACCTTTTTCAGACATAAAGTGAAGAAAACGCAATGAAAGAACGATTTTTTTCTGATTTAAAGGTACTGCATACTTTAAGGCATCTTTTATTTTTGAAAGCGGGTTATATTAAACACAGTTGCGCAACAGATGGCGCTGTTTTAAAATAATGATAAAATATGAATTACTTACAGCCAAATAGCCAATTGAATAAAATTTGTATTTAATTTGTATTTTTACTTTGTGGAATTACATTGTTTTTAAAATATTTAAAACACCTTTTACAGAGCTTTATCATATTTTTTAGAATTTTCGAATTTTATATAAATTTTACAGTTTTAAAATACGTAAGAGTCTTAAAAATTGTTGTGGAATACTTTCAAAGCAAAATCGAAAAATATATATTGTTAGATCGCACACAACATGTGTGGGCACAGCTAGTATTCTATAAATTGCTACTTACTTTGAGGACACTTGTCTACTTTAAATTTCACTCGCTAGTTTTTCTCTTTCTCAGTGCGCGGTCACATATACAAAGCACAAAATGTGTTTGTTTCTATGTATGTTTGTTGTCGGAAATCTTTAGCTGCCTAAAACATCGCTCCTGCTGAAATATTCGCATTTAGTTACTAGCTATCTGGTGATTAAAATAGGGTATATATATTTGTTTATACTTAAAGTAGGCATGGCATTTGTCACTATAATATATAGAATATTGAAATTTTGTGGAAAAAATTCAAAACTAAAAATTATTATCGAGTACCAAAAAACTATATTAAGTAGAGCCCTGAAGTTTAATGCGGGAAACCATTCTTTTGAAATGTCAATTACAGTTTGTAATTAATTATACATGCAATTACGCAACTATTTGTAATTGTAATTTTAGATTTTTGCAATTACACATTACATGTAATTTTAATTGAAAAAAATCAGTCATTACTACATGTGACAGAAAATTTTTAGGAATATGATAGAATTTTGTTAAATTCAAAGTAACGATTATTGTCTATTATAATAATTGGTAATTTGTAATTGAAAATTTTCAGCAACAAATTACAAGTAGTTGCCATTGATTTGATTTCAATTACAATTACTTGCTTTAATTGTTATTAAAGTTTTGTTAATTAAGAATATGCCATTACACATTACCTGTAATTTTAATTGTAATTGTAAATTAATTGAATCTTCCCATGTCTGCGGGAAACTCCATTAGTAATATATGTACATACATAGCGGGACTGGATTTAATAAGTAGTTGGATACTTGGAGACTATATAGAGTTTTAAAATTATATTATTGTGCTTAGTCGAGGTTGAACAAGGACTAGTGACTATCGTTTTTGGCGAACACATCCGTATCAAACAATTACGTTTATGTACCTAATTTTTGGTTTGATTGAATGATGACTGCACGGCTGTTCTCAAATAGACAGATAGTTTAGAAATAAATAGAAGAAGTTCAGAAAAACAACATTTAAAAAATAATAATAAGTCACACTATTTTTTGAGCATTGTGTTCAAGTCCGGAAGGGTGTTTTATAATTAACCAATAATTGAAAAATTTAAATAATAAATAGTGAATTATAAGCTTTATTATTACAGCATTTAAATATAATTACGAATTTTTCTTTACCTTCGAAAGCAGCAATTTAGTTAATTTCTCTAAATAATTTATAAAACAGTTTTCTTGGGTAAAACATTTTAAAGAGGTGTCCTGCATTTAATAAATCTGTCCTTCAACTCGTTATGTTAGTGCTAGCTATGGCTGTTAAAACGATTATAAATTATAAATATTTTATGCAGTTATTAGCATTTTTAAACAACTAACGCACACAAATAATGATTTAAATGTGAACAGGCTGCCCAGCAGTTCTGAAAGTAGTGAAGTATATGTTTATTTTAGAGAGCAAGAAATGGTACTGACTTTTAATTAGGCAAAATAGCAGATGTCCCTTAAAGACGTCAGTGGATAGTTTAAGTGAAATCCTAAGGGGAGAACCTAATTGTAGATAAATAAAGTAGTTGACCGAAACTATAGAAGTCCGAGCGAGGTTATCTGAAACGAATGGGACATGCAGATAATAGCGAATATAAGCATGGAGGAAAGAAGTCCAAATGATGAAAAATTTCTTATGTCATTTGCATGTGTAAAATCTACAAAAATGCGCAACTGACACCATACCTCATCTAACTAGGACGCACTCAGGAAAATTGCTCAAAATACCGACTTAGCATAACCCTGCAAGTTTTTTCTCTTTGTATGCCATAATTAAGAAGCGCACAACAAGCGGAATATTTTGGCTGATATGTACTCGTATATCCACGGAAAAGGAGACAGCAGAAATCGTCAGAATTGCAGGGATGTAACTGTTGATGTACGATTATTTAAACGTATAAACATAAATGCGTGCAGAAAATAATTACCGTAATTACATGCGTGCTTTTCATTTTATTTTTAATAATTTCTTGTTCACCATTGATCCTTTTTAGGGTTCCGTATACAAAGTGTAAAAACGAAACCCTATTGTTTTCGCTACAATGTCTGTCCGTCTGTCAGCGCCTTTTATCTCTGAAACCGTAATAGGTAGACTCTTGAAATTTTCACAGATGATGTATAGTTGTTGCCGCTATAGCAACAAATACTAAAACTTATAGGGTGTTCCAATAGAGAGGTGTTATTTACGAAAATAGTTTATTTCTTGAACTGTAGGAGGGATACACTTGAAATTTACAAACAGTTATTAAAACTTAGTTCACTATATAAACAAGTATAAAAAAATAAAACTAAAAATTAATGGTGGTGTGGAATGCATGTATAATAGTGGTGTGAAATGCATGTGGTGTGAAATGCATGTATAAGGCATAAGTTTTGAACCATAATAGGTAGACTCTTGAAATTTTTACAGGAGGTGTATAACTATGTCCACTATAACAAATAATAAAAATTAAAGGGTTTTCCGCCAGTGACGTGATTTGCATGTATAAAGCCTTATTTCTTGAACCGTAACAGGTAGACTCTTGAAATTTTGTACAGAAGATGTGTTGCCACGGCCGATATGACAATTACTAAAAATTAAAGGGTGTTTCGACAGTGACATGTTTTTCACTTATAGTAACTTATTTTTTAATCGCAATAAGTAGACTCTTAATATATTTATAGAAAGGAAGTTTGCCATGGCCACTATAATGAATAATAAAGTTAAAGGGTGTTCCGACAGTGACACGATTTTATAAACCGTAATAGATACCCTCTTGAAATGTTTACAGTAGATGTGTTACTTCGGCCGCTATAACAAATACTTAAAATGGTGTGTCCATTAGTAACGTGTATTTCACGAACATTACCTTATTTTTTTAACCGCAATAGGTAGGCTCCTAATATTTTAATAGAAAGTGTATTACTATGGCCGCTATAAAATCAATTACATATTAAAATTTAAAGGGTGTTCTAATTATGATGCAATTTTCGCGAATATTACTTTAATTTTAAAATTTAAGGGTGTCCCATAAGACATAAAGAAATAAATTAAATTGAACATAGTACGGAACCCTACGTGTGTGAGTGTAACTCTCACTTGACTAATTTATTTTTTATTTATTCATTGTTTTTAAAACAATAAATAATTGTTTTAACAAATGCGTAACATTCAATGAGAAAACTCACAGCAAACAGTAAATTATTTATTTAAATACGTGCGTAAATTAATTAAAAATGCATAAAGAAAAAAAATTAAAATTACTATTTTAAATTAAAGAACTCGTCTAACATGATGTTCATGACAAATAAAACTAATTAAAGTCTGAGTTTACACTTGGTAAGTACAGTCTTGGCTGTATTATTTATTTAAAATTATGGTTAAAAATAATTTAATATAAACCCAAAAAATCATTTGCTTATAAAATATATATGATGTTAAATATAAAGATTTTAACTTTCCTAGTAAAGAAAACGTTTTAATTGTCATTTTTATACTTTAGCTCTAAAATGTTTGTTGAGTTACATAAGCAATAATGTACGTTTCAAGTGTTAAAATGTAAATGAATGTATTTAAAATTAACTATCTGACTATGTTTTCAAATAATTAAAAACATTTGGAATATTCAACAATATTAAGCAAAAACATTTCGCATTTATCTATAGTATGATTTTAAAAAGTTCAGTTAATTTTTAAAAAATACTTTTTAAGCTATTTTTTTTTTGTATAATTTATTTTTAATATAATTTTTTTTGTATATAAAGAAAACTAAAAAAATCTTTAAAATTGTTTTAATGTCAACATCTAATGGTATAGTTTATAATTATGTGCTTTATGCTTTAAACACCGTGTAGTCAGCAACTAAATTATATTAAAAATGACAGCTGCATCGTAAACTCGGATATTGTTGACAAAATATATATTTCACTTTTAAAAATTTGTAATTTAAGATTATTCTAATTTGTAATTTAAAATTATTCTTTCTTGAAGAGAATAAAACGAACTTAATTTATTATTTTCTGTTAAATATAAAATAAACTAAAAATAAAATTTAATAGAATAAAATAGAATAAAATAATTGAAATAAACAGAATATTATAACAGATAACACAGTGCAACACGGAAAAAAATAACCATATACGAACACCACTACGTGATAAAAGACCCAAAAAAGACCCCTATCTCCCAGTTATGCCCAAAGTACTCCAGGTTTTTTTTATGGGCCCTCAAAGATGTGGGGCCTCGATGTCATTATTGCAAAAAATTATCATTTCCTCAAGCTCATATTTTGCAAACCGTTTGAAATTTTGATATATTCTCTGAGGCAAAGTTGTAGCTCTTGTCATAAAGACCAAAAATTGTGAACATATAAAATCAAAAAAACTTCATCTTCAAGGTCAAAATCGCAAAAAACTTTAAAAAATTCAATTTTTTTTACGTTTTTTCCCCTGTTCAGGTCCATAGGTAGCAAACCCTTCAAAATTCAAGGAAACAATCAACTACAAAAATGAACCTAAGATCTCAATAAACAACTTTCGAGAACATATGGACTTCCTAGGAATGATTCTTAACACCGTTTAGGTAGCGCTTAGGTAGCCGCAAAAATTAAAAAATTCTCGAAAATTTTTTAGCTACCTAAACGGTGTTAAGAATCATAAGAGTATATCAAAATTCCAAACGGTTTGCAAAATATGATCTTGAGTAAATGATCATTTTTTTGCAAAAATGACTACGAGGCCCCACATCTTTGAGGGCCCATAAAAAAACCTGGAGGACTTTGGGCAAAACTGGGAGACAGGAGTCTTTTTTTTTGGTCTTTTATGACGTAGTGGTGTCCGTATATGGTTATTTTGCCATGACTTTAAAAATTACACAGTGTGTAATATAACATAAAAAAAAAACAAAATATAATAAAAAAAAATAAAAAAATAAAATCAAATAAATTTAAATAAAATAAAGTATTTCTCTCTAACAGCTCTTATTGCTCCTTGTCGCTTACAATAATAGAAATTGGCCTAAGATGACTACAGCCAATCTCTTCACATAAACGTTAATTTTAATTTTGACAGGTAGTCGCCAGTAGCCTGCAGTCGTCGATATGTTTTAAGCAGTATTTAGGTATAAGCAGTAGTGTCTGAAGTACGAGGGATGAATCTGAAAATTTAAACTCTTGCTCATACTCGTATATTTGTTTTTCTTAAAGGTTTACCATGTTATATTGTGTAATACAATATCAGAAAATCAGACAACCTGACAGCCTAAATTCAGGCAGCTTTCCTAAACTCAGACTGCTTTTAATAAGAAAATATCAAGCAAAATGAATGCAATTACAATTATTTAATATTATCCTAATGATCCATAACATTTTATAATAAAAATTATATTTATTTGTTGGGAATAAGCTAGCGCCTTACGAATTTGACAGCTTGCTTAGGCCAGATTGTTAAAAAATCTTTTTATCTAATTTTAGAAAAGTCAAAAATGCATTCTATAAGTAATAAATAAACTTCTATAAACACAGAGTCAGAGTCCTGCTAATAGAAGCCCATTACAAAATATTAAAGCTTTAACAAAACACCAACAAACAAACTACGTTAAATTTATGAATTATGGTCAATTAAAAAATAAAATTAAATCATTTGTCTGTACAACTCTGCTTCTGAAACAGTTATTGTATTCCTTCGTTGAATATTTAAAGCATACTTTAAGGTGCTTAATTTACCTTAAATGTTTATAGTTATTTATTTTATAAAAAGGTTAATTTAAATTTAATTGAACACATGTCGAGTGTTGCACTACTACAGCTACTATTACTACTACTACTATTATTAATACTTCTACTACTACTACTACTACTACTTCTACTACTATCACTGCTGCTGCAGCCTGCTGGTTAATAAAAAAAAGGCAGCCAATTTTATTAAAATTTCATGAAACATTTTATAGTAATTATGGGTAATTTGATTAAATATTGTATTGTTATTTGTGGTAATTACAATAATAAAAATTAGTTACCGTTAAAAAACAATATAATTAGAGAAATTATTTATTTATAAAATATTTAAAACCAATAACGATTAATAGCTTGCTGTTATAATTTATTGAGAGACAGCGATAGAGAGAGAAACAATACATTATATGGTGTTTTTAGGCACTAGATACAGTATGTAAAACTAAATAAAATTTTAACAATTTGAAACGATAGCACATGGGCAGAAACTTGGAAAAATGATAGCAAGACTCCATGATGAGAAAGATGTCCTACAGTCGATAGTCTGAAATCACTAAAGTCAAGAGTATAGGCTGGTGGTAACATGTGACTCATTGCATGTTAGATTGCCTTAAATTACAAATCGCTTGCCTATAAACATTGCGGGCGGAAGGGAGTCGAAAAGGGACCTACTGCCTAGGGCGCGGTCTAGTTTGATATTCCCCCTTTGTAATTTCCATGTTTACTCTTGTCATCTTTTAATTTTTATAGATCGTTAGGACAAAATATTATTAAAAGTTTTTTTAGCAAAAAAATATAATTTAAAAGTTCATACAAATATGAAAAAGACTAATTACTATATGTGACCCGACCTATGAAAAGGTGGCTTATTACTCAAAGAAAAGTTTTCCACTTTTGTTTTGGTTTCGATAGTTTTTGAGACGCTCTTTCACGTGGTGAAAACTAGAAAGTACTAACTTGCTTAGAAGTTATGGTAAGTCAAGGTCGATTTGGGGATTTTTTTTGGGGATAAAATCCCCAAAAACCTAACAACGCTGGGTCAGAAACTGGTTTGTGCTTTGCATTGCTCTTTTATACACACACGAACTTATCTCATTTATGCTCTTTTGCATTTTTTGGTTGTCTTTTGGGCATGATTGTTCATGATGCAAAAGAAAAACTACTAAGAAACTGACGAAATGCATTGTTTATCTTTTACAGCTAACTTTTCGAAATTTTGTTTTTGATTCATAAGCCACCTTTTCATAGACCGGGTCACATATAACAAACAAATAATAATAACCAAATATAACTTGTTGCCACTCAGAAACCAATTAAAAATTATTACTTATAGAGTATTTTTGGCTTCTATAAAATTAGGATGATCTGGGTTGAGCAACCAGTGAAATACCTATAGGAACTTGGTCTTTTCCCCCCACATATAAATTGTGTTTTTATTATAAAGCTATCTGTGCCCGCCACTTCGTCAGCGTCCTTGGAATATTTTGTTCGATTTTGCTTTAAAAGCAATCCACACCGAAGACCCTTACTTTAGGTAAATTAGTTTGAAGCTAGCATAGCCAATTAACAATTATTTTACTTCGCCGGCGATTTAGTGCTATGTGGTAATACCGGCGTTTTTAGTTCCACCTTAAGATATACGTATCAGTTTATGTATTTTTTTACTTTATAAAAAGTAAAGTATTCATATCCTGTTAGTTCCACTGTGTACTTTCACTGCTTTTTCTCCACTTTCTAAGATATTTATGCGGAAAAAAAGTATCCTATATTGGGACTAGGATACTTAGGTATCTCCTCACAAAATTTTGTTAAAATCCATCTAGTAGTTTTTACGTGATGCGATCGTAGATAAAAGCAGACAGACAGACGGATATGAGTTACTATTTTATTTTATGTATAGATGTTATCTGTAATTGTTATAATATTAAATAAAGAACAAGTTTTATATATCAACGGCTTGGCTCTCTCGCTCAAAAACTGCGCTTATTTTATGGCTATGTCAATAATATTTCTATTTTTTTGCCGCTCTACACTCTGCCACTTGCCGATAATTGCATGACTTTTGCCTTAGTTTGCCATGGTCTTTTTTTTTAAAGAAGGCACTACCTGGGATACTTCTTGCATGTCTGCAGGGTCAATTTCTGCAACCCCCTCGACTAGCGCAATCAGTCTATCGAGGCACTCAAATGCAACAACACAGTCATATTCATAGGGGAACACGTTGCAGTTTATAGTATTTACTCTAGCCCTTGGTACACGCAGTTCAAAAAAACATGGTTACGGTATGGTCACAAGAACCATTTTATGTTCTCTGTAACAATATGTGGTTGCGATGAACAACTTATAGTTGTTTCAGTCTTTATCATCACCATAAACAAATTATTGTTAATAGTTACTAAACCCAAAAAATGCAACATGGTTGGTTAGAACTATATAATTTTCAAATCATAACCAAATTTTTATTAGTATTGAAAAATAATATTGTATTTATAACTATAATATATTATTAGCAAACAAATTATGATAAGTTTATTGGTATGTTACCATAGTATAACTAAAAATACACACATGATGTTTGATTGTTTTTAATGTTTTTAAAAATTATAAGAATCTTATTTTACGGTTTTATTGTTTTCAAAAATAACAATTTATGAATTGAATCATTTTTCATAAGGTTTAAAAAATACACTAATAAATAATTGTCCTTTTTTTTAATAAAGCATGTGTATATAAACAAATAAGGTATGTTTTATGAATATATATTTTACAATATTTTTTTAATTTATTAAAATTCATTTATTATAAGAAAAAAAAAAATCATAGCAAAAAATTCATTAGTCAAATTTAAATTTTACAAAATTATTTTTAAGTTAGACAATATAATGGTTCTAACATAAAAATAATATTTGCATGTTAATAATAATATGGTTTAAATGTAACCTTATAATTTAATCGTAATATGTAGCTGTTAGATTATGGTTATATCAACCATGTCTTTCTTTGCGTGTATTTTTTTTGTTGTGCAAAGGTATTTTGCGACCTTCTTTCTTCTCACGCGAATGTGCTAGTATTTGCTTTAAACTAAGACCATACGCTGGGGTCCTTAATTTATAACTGGTGCTGTCATCATGGCCTTATTGGCATGTATATTAAAAGTGAGCATAAAACGTCTTGTTAGACTAACTTCATAATGTTCAATAATGAATTGGTCTCTTTTCTCTTGCACTTGATTTCATGTGTATACAAATATTGTTGTGCTCTTAAATAAAAACATACAACAGCATTTGCTCTTCTTCCAACCAATGCAATATTTGTTGTTGTTTGAAATAAAATTTCAGTAGTGAATATTTTTTTTTCAATAGTGTCTCTTGATATGAAATACTGTTATAGTAGACAACATGTATGTAAATGTATGATATTAAAAGCAAGGGTTTGTAATTTGTATTTTAGTTATTTTATATTAATTTGCGCGTTGAGTGGTTGAAAATAGAAAACTGTAGTAGCTTGAATTTTTTTAACTTTTATTGATGAATAAAAAAAATCTAATTTAATTTTTTCTCTCAAAAATCAGAGATTTTACTCTCAAGAAAATTTAAGTAAAATGAACTAGTGAACAATAGGAAATGCTCAGCATATTTATTGCACACTTGATAAAACTGTCCGGTCAAATCAGGTGCACTGATTTTTGCACTGTTTGCTCTCTTGTTCTCTGTATTTACTGTTTAGTAATATTCCACTACACATAGTTACAATCAATATTTGCGTTTCAAAAACATAATATACTGTACACTTTTTAACATCTAGTGCTCACGTTTAATGTACATTCATATAAGGACTAATACGTTTTAGGGTGTTTCGAATAAAAAGGAGACCTATAAGGTGATGAAAAAAATATCAAAGATTTATAAGAATTACTAGTGGATTTCAGATTTAATTTAAGAACTGTTGTTTGTTCTTATTTTCAATTTAATTTTATTACTGAAAATAATAACCTGCTTATGGAATTTTTTTTCTTTTAACAACAAATTATAAAAATCTACTTATATTTTACTTTTGATATACATCCGTCATATGTACATACATTATTTTATATCCTTAAATAATTTCTTTGTGTAACATTTTATCTTTTTTCATCAATCTTTTGTTCAAACACAATTTTAATGGCTTCTCTCTGAGTTACCTTTTTTTTACAAATACAAACACTCTTTGTTTGCCTCTTTGGCCCACTCCTTAAACATCAAAATGACAAACATTTGCTTTTCATCTTTTATAACACTTCATTTTTATATCCTGTAAAATATGACAAAAAAAAATAAACTACAAAATATTAAATAAAAGAAATGCCTTTACATTGTTTTCCTTTTAAGGCCAGCAAGCATAGAGTACATACATCTACTTTTACATATTTTTGCATGCATATTTTCTTTATGTAACGTAGTAAAAGCCACAGTTTTTTTTCCTTTTCACTTACATTAAGTGACATTAGGCACGTTTTACAACATCATAAAATTATTACGATTATTTGCCACCTCGCACCACCTCACCACCTGTTTTTAAGGTTTATTCTATATAAACAAAATATTTTTCTTTTTGTTTCACTTGTCGAAGGATATATGAAGGATACACGAGAATAACGTGTGTTATCTTGATTAATTTGCATATGAAATAATGCATACTCATACAGGCAAACAAGCAAGACAGGTTTAAATTAAACTCCCTTCCCAACCATTAGTACAGGCATAAGGAAAAAGCTCTTTTTTATTAAGTAGAAGGCAGTTAGTTGGTGATAATCAAATGACATGTCCTTAGAAACCAAATTAAAAAAAAAAAACTTTTTAATTTACATAAATAATAAAATAGCAAGAAAAACCTTATTTGAATGTTCATTTTAATTTTCAATTTTCTGTTAACTTCTTTCTTTTCTACTAGCTTTTGTTAAACTTTGACAAGGTGAAATAGAACTAACAAAAAAGCTTGTTGTTATAATTATTGTGTTTTTATATTATATTTTTTTTTTGCCATTAAGTTACTTTATCATTCATCTTATAGAGGTCTTGTACGACGTGCAGTAATATACATATGTATGAGCTGTCAAAGATTTTATTTGTAAATAAATTTCTTTTTAATTTTTCAAGAATGATTATTTCAAGTTGTGGTAAAAGGCTGACAAAAATACAAATACTTGTACATAATTACAAAACATACTTGGGCTTGTCACTTGTGTATACTCTTAATGTACTGATAAGAACCTATTAAGGTCTATTCCTGAAAAATTATAAAAGCTTTTTGTAAAGGCCTTCTTTCCTTTAACATTTATTTCTTAACCGTTAAAATAAGTACGAGGACAGCTTGAAATCTTTGAGACTTTTTAGTAGTAATTTCAAAATTCATACCGATCTTGTCAACTATCATCTGTTGGCAGTCCTCTATAAAAATTTTGGAAAGCTGTATTATTTTTAAAGCAAACTACCTTTTTATTTTAAAAATATTAAAAAATTACCTATCGCCTTTAAAAAGCTATCAGCCCAACCAAAGTTTTGTTTAATAAACGCGTACCAGCAGAAGAGTCGATGAACTATAAACTCGCAAAAAACTAGTCCTCATGTCAGTTAATTATATTGAATGATACTATCACCCCAACCAAAGTTTTGTTTAATAAACGCGCACCAGCAGAAGATAAAATGAACTATAAAGTCGCAAAAAACTAGTCCTCATGCCAATTAAATCCAGAGAATTATATTGAACGATACAAGAATAAAAATGAGTGAGAGGGCTAAGGATATAGTCATCACAACTGAACGTATACATCATATTCTAAATGAATATTTGACCATAAAAATGTTTTCCACCATTGGTGCCAAGTTTTCAAATACTCAACCATAACCCTACCAAAATCATTAGACTAAAATTAGACACAAATTAACTGATTATGTAATCATATAGATTATGTTAAAAATAATACTGTATTTTGCCAAAAAAAAGGGGTCCCTTATAATCCAAAGTATAAATAGACTGTCCGTGTGGTTTTACCAGACTTGTCAACAATATCTGGTTTAAGAGTAAGAGTAAGAGTGCTATATTCAGCCATGCTAAATATTCTATACCCTTTACCATAGTAATGCTAGATATTATGTTACTCTCTTATGATTCCTTGAACATTTTTTATACATTTTTTTAGAAATAATTAATCTGGATTTTTTTTTAACTTTTTTGAAAAATTTTGAAATTTTTTTTTTTAATTTTTTTTGAACTTTTTTTTAATATTTGTAAATAAATTTTTAAAAATTTTTTGTAAATTTTAACATTTTTTATTAAATTTTTTTTTATTAATTTTTTGGAAAATTTGTTATAAATTTTTTTTTGAAATTTTAAATTTTTTTTGGTAAATTTTTTTTATGTTAAGTTTTTGTAAATTTTTTTTTAAAATATTTTAAGATTTTTTTTTAAATTCTTTTGTAAGTTATTTGTAAATTTGTTTTTGTGAAAATTATGAATTTCTTTTTTATATTACTTTTTTTTAGAAAATTTTTTGTAAATTTTTTTTTAAATCATAAACTTTTTTCATTTTTTTGTAATTTTTTTTTTTGCAAAAATTAGGAACTTTCTGTAATCTATATTGTGTTAGAATAGTCAGAATAAAGCAAACAAATCTAGAAAGAAGAATTCCTCATATTGGGACTGAACGGGACTACTGATTGCTCCTGGTTACCAGTGGACACCCTGTGTGTGTGTCTATTGGCTACATCTATATGTATTGCTTTCTATAAAGACCTTTTATAAAAATCAAAGCAGATAAACCGCACCAACATAAAAATAAACATGAAATAGGCTCTCGCAGGGGGTTATTGATCCCCCGAAATCTGTATGCCCTTCTTGCGAACTACTTGTCGCGGTCTGGTTTTTTGTTTCTTCGAATTTTGTTAACAAATAGATAGTTGGGTATCATTTATAGTTAACTGTCTGTTAATAGTCTAATAAAAAGGTGAGCAAGGAAACATAAATCCTATTTTTTGCAGAGCTTAGATTTACAGGAACTATTGTCGGATATGGCCGACATTAAAACACCCATACCTTCCACTGCTTTTTTGGGCTCAAACGCATTATTTATGTTTCGTCACCTCTAACCACTTCTGTATCCAATGCAGTTTTTAATCTTATCTGGAAAATAAATCTTTTCTTGGGAACCTCTTACGGGATTCTTTCTAAAGCGATCGGCGCAACGATTGAATTCTATATATTAACAGAACACATGTGTGATGCATCCAAAAATTAATAATAAAAAAATTTTAATTATACCACAAATTTTCCTATCACTATTAGACACTAAAAATATAAAGTTTTCTTATTCCTGTTATTTTTGTTATTGCTTGATATTATTATTCTGCAAACATTTAATAGCAGGTCTCAGAAACCCCATTTAGCAGTACTTCAAAGGCTGTGTTCCCATGCAAGTGTTGGATGGAAACCTTATGACTTAAAATAATGCTAGTGGTCTTTTAGGGCTTAAAGGCTGAGAAGATCCATTATTAAACCTTATTAAAATTTTTGTTTATTGTTGGTATGTCTGTTGAAATCAAGAAATCTCTGACAAATGTTCATTTCATGTTCTGTCGTTTGCAAATTTATTTAAAATAAAACTAAAACATGACATTCGAATTGGGCTTTTTTAGTTAGCGTTTGCATATTTAATTTAATTTTTTTATTTTTTACGTATATTACTCCCCTTTTGTATTAATGTACATATTTATACCCAGGACAATTGCATGCAAAGTGTTATAAGATGGCGCCATTTAGTTTTATTACAAAAAGGTTGTGTTTTATTTTAGAAAAAAAAAAAAGAAAATATTTAAACAAAAGGTTAACACGAGAACATGAAAACTAGATCTTTCAAACGACATGGTGGCAGGTTATTGTCTGATTTAATGTCTGCACGCAATATTTCTAAGCAAAAACTTTTTTTCAATATTAAATACAATAAATTGTTGTGCTTACCAACGTTGAAACGAAAAATTTATTTTATAAACAATTTTATAGAAAATTATGTTTAAGTTTTTTGTTGTTAAAAAAAAAATTTCTTAATTATAAGGGAATTTTTTATTAAGTCTGTGTTTTACAGTTTTTAATTGCTATAATTATATGCATATAATTTATTAATATCGACATGTGTTTTATTTTTCTATTCAAATTTTTTTCCGCCTGGTTTTTTTAATTACTCTGGCAGTTGTGTCCTTTTAGATCAATTATATTTACAAAACTTATTAAGCAGCCTAATTACTGTAAATTGTAGAGTGTATTCAATATACCACACATATTCCTTTCTTGTGGATACGACGCAAATGACATTTGATATCATACATATCCAAAAGTTTCATATAAGTCGTCAAGGAACCCAATTTTAATTATTTAATTTTTTCTATAATTGTCTTTAATTAAAAGGTTGATTATTTTCAGGCTTGTGTTTGTTACCTAACGTGATAATTTTATAGAACATATACACAGTTATTTTTTTAGACACTAGCGGGATCTCAGTGTGCTAACGCCCTAAAAATAAATTGAAAAAATAACACAATTTTTTAATTAACTAAACATTTATATTCTTACTTAGAAATATATAACTATCTAAGATAGTCACATATAAAATCAAATGACTTGCTGTGGTCTCATCAAGAGTAAGTTTGATGACAAGACAAAAGTTCTGACCCTAATGAAAATCCATCAGCTTAAATTAAAAAAGCACTCTTTTTTAAGAAGATTGACTCTTCTATGCAACGATTTCTGGAAAAACCTATAAAAATGGGAAATGAACAATATAAAACATCTCGTTTGTCATTGACTTGCTTTATTGGCTCACAGAAAATCTCTTATGGCCCGTGTGGCCATGATATCTGGCTATGATATTTGAAGAAAGTTTCTGGGTTTTTCAACATATTTTTCCCAGTTTAAATTAGAGATAAATCGTTGACTGAAGCATTAACCCAACAAACCTATAGTCCAACGTCCCTTTGTAAAAATAAACATGTTGGTTGGTTAATGTCAAGTGTGATAATCAAGTCGTTCTAAAAAATTAAAATTCTTGCAGAATATTATCAATTACATTTTGAATTACTTTTAGCGATAACTGTGCCTCTGTTTTGTTACTTATGTGAAAAATTTATCACATATCGTTCTATAAGAGAAATTTCTAACTTAAGTTAGAGAACAGAGGCTCAGTTATGGTTTTAGGGAAATCAAAACATAATTAATTTTTTTTTTTTTTTTCATTAGAGGAGACCACACTTTCAATCAACGTTTTGATACCTTTGCTAGGCGAACTACCTTTCAGAGTGCCATTCTATAAGCAGGAACACTTCGTTTTTCGTTGATTGAACTGTATGGACTATATTGAGTTTTGGCCTTCAAATTTCAAACCAATGCAGCCTATATTGGTGTGAATCTCTATCTCGGTAGTAAGTTTAATGATTTGATGAACGAATGATTTGATGAACCCTAATATTGTTGTAGAAATACATATTTTACCAAGGCACATTAATCAGGTAGCCTCACTACGGAGGGGAAATATTAAGCCAAAAATTTTTAAGTTTTTTATATGGAATTTCACAGTTAAACTTATAAGGGGTGATCCATTTCGAGTTTCCCTACTTTTTTAAAGAAAAAAAAAAAAAAAAAACACGGAAAATTCAAATTTAATGGATAAACATTATCATTTGAAAGAACATTCTTTGGCATTTATTTTTTTAAGATTATGTCTACCAAATGTTGGCCGTTCCTACGTCGCAGATGGTCCATCCGTTGAGTCCAATTTTCGATGACTCGTTCCAGCATTTCGACTGGTAACTGGCGAATGACAGGCGTGATGTTTGAATCCAAGGCCTGAATCGAAACGGGTTTGTATGCATAAACTTTAGACTTTACATATCCCCACAGGAAAAAGTCTAACGGTGTGATATCTTACCATCTTGGTGGCCAATCGACCGGCCCAAAACGTAAAATTATGTGCTCACCGAAATGTTCTCTCAATAAATCCATTCATTGATGCGATGTGTGGGTAGTGCCGCCTTGCTGAAACTAAATGTCGCCGAGATTACGAGCGTCAGTTTCAGGCATCAAGTAGTCGGTTATTATGGCACGATAACGGTCGCCATTGACGGTTACGTTCGCACCGGCATCATTTTTAAAGAAATAGGGACCGATGATTCCACCGGCTCGCAAACCACACTAAACCGTTGTTTTTTCTGGACGAAGTGGCAGCTCTTGAATCTCTTCGGGTTGCTTTTCGTCCCAAATGCGGCAACTTTGTTTGTTTACATACCCATTGAGTTAGAAATGGGCCTCAACGCTAAACAAAATTTGCCTCGAAAACGTCGCATCTTCTTGGAACTTTTCAAGAGCCCATAGATCGAAGCGATTCAGGCGTAAGTCTTTCCATTAGGAAATGCCAAACAATACTAAACAAAAATAACATGACAGCGTGACACGACTCGCACGCGATCTGTCAAAAAAGGCTATTGAAAAAAGTACCTCGAAATGGATCACCCTTTAATTTTTCCCACTTAAATGGAAAATACAAATACACGGCTACAATTGTAGCCAAGGGCAGTTGTAGTCGTGTAGCGGTGTAGCCGCTGATGTCTATGTGCTTGAAGCATAAAAATTTTTTTGTCATTCTAACATTAACAACTTTTCTAGCTCTAATATAATAATAACAAATTTCATAATATGAAACGCAAAATTAGTTGTCTTTATAAACTTATTTAATTGTTTTTAAATATTTTAAGTGCACCGTTTTTAAAAAACAAAGTGAGACAAACAACCTAATTTGTCGAGAGTTTTATATATTTTGTTCTCTTTGTGAGAACAGACACTCAGGGTTTGCTTAGGTACGCTTGATTATAATTGGTCTGCCCTACAAAAAACACCCTTTATTACAAGTACAAAATTCCTGTTTGTTTCCGTAAAGTGTTTTGCCCGTTTTATCGATTTTTAATGCAATTTATCATTTTTAAATTAAACTTCTGTTTTTAATTTTTTATTTTTCAAATTAAAAAAATTAATTGAGTAAATTGTTTACTTAAATTCAGAAAGACATTGATATACATATTTTTAAATTAAATCTTTAAACAAAGTTTTCCCCTTTTATTTCGATAAAAATTGACTAAGTATTCTTAGAAAAAACTACAGCAAAGAGAAATTTATTTATTACAATTGATTATTTTTAAGTAACATGATCTGCGTACATATAAACTACTTACTCTAAGAAGGATATAAGAATAATAAACGTTTAACCAAATTAAAAATCTAAATATATGTATTAACGAGCACAATATAAGTATGAAATACTAAACTAAAAAACATAAAACATTAACCAAATGCAATAATAAACTAAGAAAAGAAGAACTGCGCCTTAAAAGAAACATTCTACTAAAACATCATCATTATTCCTGCAGTTTGTTTGTCGTTTGTCTTCGTCTTCGTCATTGTTAAAACTTTACAAAAGGAATATAAATACATACTCCTCTGCACTCATTTGAATTCGGTAGGAATATACACAAACTCATACTCATATGACAACTAAACATATGTTCATGTACATATGTACATATTTATAAAAAGAAGTTTCAAATTACCATTAAATTGTCTCCCTTTCTTTTATAGCTGTTCACTTTATATGGGGGTACAATGAAATGAACTAAATCACAATTCACTTTAAACTTTATTTAAAATTTAAATTTATTTAAAAGGAATAGAAAAACCAACAACAAAAATTAACAGCTAAATGTAGATTATTTTATGTTTCCTGTTGCAGCAAATAAATTATTCTCCTTTTTAATTTAATTTTTTTTTTTTTCTTTTTTACTCTTTTTACAGAGGGCATTGTTTCGTACAGTATACCAAAGGGTGTCCAACGTGGCATGGAAGTTGATTTATCGGATAAAACCTATGATGGTTATGAACAGGGTGATCGTTATGTTGATGGTCTGGGACAATTGGTTGATGGTCAAAAGGGCAAAGATAATTTCCGTACGGATATACATGGTTTTGGTAAAGGTGAGTGTTGAACTAAAAATAAGTATAACAAGAGTGCTATATTCGGCTATGCCGAATCTTATATACCCTTCATCATAGTAATGTTAAATATTCTCTTACTCTGTTATGATTCCAAATTTCCTAAGTATTTCTTTATTACAAATATAATATAAAAATATAAAATGTTTTTTTTTAATTTTATCAAAAATGTTATGTAAAAATTTTATAGAAAATTTTTTGGAAAAATTTTATCCAATTTTTTAGTAAAAAATTTTTGGTAAAAATTTTAATTCCAAAATTTTTTGGAATTTTTTTTTTTGTAAAAATTTTATCCAAAATATTGTGTAAAGATTTTATCGAAAATTTGTTGGAAAAATTTAATCGAAAAATTTTTGTAAACATTTTATCGACAATTTTTTGTTAAAATTTTATCGAAAATTTTTTTGTAAAAATTTTATCGAACATTTTTTGTAAAAATTTTATCGAATACTTTTTGCGAAAATTTAATCGAATATTTTTTGTAAAAATTTTATCCAAAATTTTTTATAAAAATTTTTTCAAAAATTTTAAAAATTGATAAAAAAAATTGTAAAAATTTTATCGAAAATTTTTTGTAAAAATTATATCCAAAATGTTTTATCCTATGTCTATTTTTAAAATTTTTCCAAATTTTTTTAAATTTTTTAAGAAATTTTTTGTAAATTTTTTTTTTTCAAAATTTTTAAAAATTTTTATTGAAATCTTTTTGTAAAAATTTTATTCAAATTTTTTTGTAAAAATTTTATACAAAATTATTTGTAAAAATTTTATCGAAAATTTTTTGTAAAAATTTTATACAAAATTTTTATGAAAAATGTTGATAAAATTTTATCGAAAATTAGTTGTAAAAATTTTATCCAATATTTTTTGTAAAATTTTATAGAAAATTTGTTGTAGAAATTTTATCAAAAGTTTTTTATAAAAAATTTACCGAAAATTTTTGTAAAAACTTTTGCAATTTAGAATGGTAAGACTAAAGCACATTATGGGGTCCTATTAACTACTTGTGGTTTCAAGTAGACACCCTGTGGGTCCAACGGCTACAACTATGTGTATTGATTATCCTTTAATACAAATCAAAGCAGAAAAACCCTACCAATCTAAAAACAAACAAAAACCGCCTCTCGCAGGAATTATTGATCCCCCGAGATCTGTATGCACTTCATGCGATCAATTTCTCTATGTTTAATGATATAGAATATTTATAAATACTTTATGGGGTCGGAAATGAATATTTTAGAAATTACACACGGAATGAAAAACTTATGTATACCCTTTTTACCTGAGATGAAGGGTAAAAAAAATAATAAATTAAAATTATTAAATTAAAAAGTCAATTAAACATAAAATTAAAGGATCCTTTCAATATCTGTTCCTTATTTCTTCATATGTGACCGAGCAAATGGAAAGGGGCTTAATGGCAAAAGAGCAAATTTTACAGGAGAGCCTAAATGCAGTTGTGACTCCGAAATTACAGATTATGACCGAGTTTTACACTGATTTACACACCGAATAATTAATTTTTCGAACTCAAAAACGTTTCAGTGAGGGATCTGCGACCATTTCTCACGAAATTTTATCATTATTCCAAAAAATTAAATATCCTTTAAAATGGTTCATTGAAAGACTATAAAGTTTTCCAATAAAAATCAAAAATATTTTATGATTTTTTGTACTCGACCTACATGCGATAAGAATTTGGCTTCTGCGTGAGCCGGGACTATTCCTATTCGATTATCCAGTAAATTTTAACTCAATTCACTTCCTCTGTGCGCGGTCACATAAAATCAAGCTGTTTACAAGACCGACTCTCCAAGGGGATTAATTGTCAGTGGATCTCAAACTTTCTGGCTCTTTGACGCAGTACTTCTAAGGTTTGGGGGGATGGTGCAAGAGAGTACCTCGGATCAAATAAAGGATAAATTTTTCCCGTAAAAATATCTCCTTATTAAGAGAAAATAAAGATAAAACAGTGAAAGTACTCAATTTTACTGATTTAAGGTATTGAAAAACTTGGCAGCACCTTTTATTGTTTAGTTTAAGGCTCTTTTTACAGTAGAGCTCCGCAAATAATAGAAATAGTAATAGAATTTTATGGACGGATACCTCTAGATAAAATAAATATATTAAGCTACCTGCAGCACTATAAAAGTAAGAGTCTTACAATTTGGTGAGTATAACTTCCAAAGCGCAAGTCAAATTCGACCAATAGATTATCAGGACGCTAACAAGTTGTCAGGGGAGTGCTAATCTCTTATACATTTTGATCAAATACTTTAAGATTTCTTGAAGCGGATATTTGTTATTTTAAATATTTCCGTTAATCTTATTTTGCAAACACTTTTTATTAACAACAAATTATATTTTTCATAAAAACAAAACTTATTGAAAAGTTTAAATATTACTGCTGAAGAAAAAAAAAACTCTTAAGAAAAAGAAAGGAAAAACAAGACAGGCGAAAAACTTTTTACTTGTGGTTTATTTGCCTTAAAGGACTATAAACTTTCAAAGGATGCTGTTTACCAAGAAAAAACAAAAAAAGCATGACATCAGTAGTACATTAACAACTTTTTAGCTGTTAATGTTTTCCTGGATGGGTGACTTGTCCTGTAATTTTTGTCTGTCCTTTTAGTTAAAAGAAGTTATTAAACTAAAACATTTTATAGCTTTTCAAAGAATTCAATACTACCAAAATAACAAGAAATTCACATTAACGTCTTTTTAACAGACTCAAACTTTATTTTAAGTCCCACAGACTGGCTGCTTAACAATATTTTATTTTGATAAGAAAATATTGCCATTAGACAGACAAACGGTCGGTATGAATGTTTTCTAAGCAAAAAATCAAAAAAAAAAAAAAAAAAACCGGGGGGAAATTAAAAAACTTTGTTTATGATGACGTTTGTCTGTATTTGTATAAGGATACTTGGTAAATAAATAATTTCCTCATCAATGAACACTACGAAAAAAAAGTTATTATAAATATTTGTTTGCAACGTTTCTTTTTTTTTGCAAAAATATTTTCAAATGAACAATAATAAATGAAGTTCAAATGCCAAAAAAAAAAATATATTTAAACAAAAACTTTTAACACGAGGGTGGTTTTACAATTATCTATTTTTCTCATAATCTTTAATATATATGAACTAACAATTGGACAAAAAATATAGCGCGTTGTTATGATCATTTGTGGTTCACTTCTTAAAGGGTTGAAAAAGCAGCAACTACCTTACAAGCCACAACTGGAGGCCTGAAAGCATCACTATGCCACTTTTTTTATTATGTATTTTTAACATGGAAGAAAAATCAACCTCAATATTTTGGGAGTAGTGCTAGAGTGTTTAAATCAAAACAAAAACACCGCACCTTGGATTGTAAACGATTTTAATGATATTATATATCAGGGAATTGTAAGCTCCATTACGATGTTCGTTGGACTAAACACATTGTTTCAATCTATAAAGATGCTTTCAAGTGGCTCTGTTTTTTCAAACGGTGTAAAAGAGACTTCCAATCTCTTTTTAATATATTTACCACATGCAAGCAGAGAAAAACCACTTTAGTTGTTTTTAACATTAGATTTGTCACGATAAACAAATTTTGGTGAAAATTTAATCATTAAATGGTTACTGCATCAAAAAAAAACCAACATGGGTGGTTTAATCTATGCAATTTTTTGCTAAACTTAAACCCACAACCAAATATTTTTATGATATATTATTTTTAACCATAATATATTATATTTTAACCATAATAAGTTAATAATAAAAAAATATGTTAACTTTATTCATATGTAACCAAAAAAATATTATTTGTTTTTATTCATCGGGTTTTACTGATTTGTGTTAAAAAAAAAAAAAAATAATAAAAAATGTGTAAAATTATTAAAAAAATATTTTATGAAAATTGTTGCCATTAAACATGCTATAATCGTTTAATTTAACCATAATCTGCTTACATAATAATTATTATAATCATATTATGTTTACCTCAACCATGTTTTTTATTTGACAGCATATCCGGCCTAAATTGTTATAAACCTTTTTACGTTCTATCATTGCTACAATGGTATGTGCACAAATAAAATTCGGCACCCGCTCATTTTTGCGTTTAACAAACTTTTTGTTAAGAGCCCATCTATTTGTCGTCGATTGGCCAGTGAATCGTACTACACATTACAGAAAGAATTCGTTTTTTTACTAAAACAGTTCGTATGTGGAATAAACTCCCTGCAGAGGTCTGCAATACTCCCTGTTTTCTCCTTCCCATAATCTAATTTGCCAGTTTTGGTACAATAAATTGCATGAGTAGGTGTGTCATATCCTGAGTGCTGGTCCAACATTAAAAAAATACGAAGGCGATATATGCGCAATTGCTTTCCCAAGTGCTCTAGACTTATCAGCTTCAGAATATTTATTTTAAACTAGCTGTGCCCACGCACGTTGTGTGCGTCCTGACAATATGTTATTTTCTTTTTAAGACTCTTACGTATTTACTTTGTATAAAGGTACCCATCCCTGAATAAAATTCTAAAATTTATATAAAATTCTAATAATTATTGCAAAGTTTAGTAAAAGACAGACAAGAAATGAGTTACTTATTATTTTAAAAGAGCGCCATCTGTTGCGCAGCGTTGCTTAAAATAAACTGTTTTAAAAAATAAAAGATGCCTTAAAGTATGCACTACCTTAAAATCGGTAAAACAAAATCGACCTACTTTTACTGCTTTTTCTCCACTTTCTCTTGGAAACAATAAACATTTTTGTGGAAAAAAAGTATCATATATTGGAATCAGGGTACTAAGGTACCTCCTTATAAAATTTTGTTAAAATCCATCTTATAGTTTTTATGTGATGCGAACACAAAAAAAGAAAGACAGACAGATAGGAAATTAGTTACTATTTTATTATATGTATAGATACTTGACTGTTATAAAGTTTATAAGGTTACTAGAAATGCTCGCCACGCCCTGTGTATCCTGAAAATATTTTGTTGGGTTTTGCTTTCCACATCAAATTTTAAGACCTACTTTTATAATGCTTCAGATATGGTTTAGTAGTTACTTTATATAAAGGTAACCATCCCTGAGTAATTAGAAACATAGGCTTTATATAGAATTCTAAAATTTACATAAAATTCTAAAATTTACATGAAATTCTAAAATTATTGTACACTTCCGTAAATAGTGTTTAAAAATTTAAGCTGACAAAAATAAATGGTGCTGCCAAGTTTGCAGTACCAATGAATAGGCAAAATTGCGTACTTTTTCTCTATTTGCTCTTGGAAATGAGATATTTGTACGGGAAAAAAGTATTCTATATTTGAACCGGGATACTAAGGTACCTCCTCACAATATTTTAGTTAGTTTTTCCGTGATGCGAACACAGCCAGACAGACAAAAATTTGAATAATTGGTGTTTTATATTCGATTTCGATTACTATTTGCACCTAAATTTTCAAAAA
Source organism: Phasia obesa (assembly GCA_949628195.1). NCBI lineage: Eukaryota > Metazoa > Arthropoda > Insecta > Diptera > Tachinidae > Phasia > Phasia obesa. Next base: position 138,304,975 of record OX451216.1, on the reverse strand, counting down.
ATTATTCAAGTATAGAAATGGCGGTATTAAAGTTTTATTATATATATAGATTGAGGTTATATAGTTATTGATATTACCTAATAGTCTTAAAGAGCTTATAAAGATACTTTCTCATTATTTTAGTTCTTTCCCAATTCTTGATTAATTCTGGAAATGTCCTCGTAAATATTCGTCAACTAAACGCTTTACATACTTTTTCTTTTTTATCTTTTTGTTTTTTCTTATATTTTCAACCAATACCATAATTTATGGCAACACTGGCATTCAATTCCTGCTTATTTTGATTTTTTGAATTTCTCGTATAGACAAACTTCCGCCAGTTTAAAGTTTTTTTTTCTTCTTTTCAATTGTGTATTTATGAGAGGAAAGCAGGAATATTTTATGCCTTTAGTTTTCATAAAAAGGGGAGAAATAGTGGCTGTCAGGGTTACTGTAAATGAAGAAAATGCAAAAAAAAAAAAAACTTTAAGAACTTCATCGATTTCATTTGGCATGGTGCCAATAATCAAAAATTATTGTAAACTTTACATTTTAAGTAGAAAAGTTTTACGATTTGCTGCTGTCTTAGTTTCTATCTGTCTATCCTGCTTTAATACTTTATACGACTTTATAGGGTTTATTATGGTGTTCCTTCTATCAAACTATAAACGGAAAAGTTTTCGAATGTTTGCAAATAAACACTGGTTAGTTTGGTTATATACATACATTGCAAAAGAATCCCACGAAGGCAACTACTCGTACATAGTTCAATTAGTTAAACTGTATGATTGTATTTTTTCTGTCTGCCTGTGCGTTTCGCTGTGTCTGGACCTAAGGTATTAACATAAAACCGTAATATACAACCTTGAACTAAGTGATTGTATAAGAGAGATAGAGGAATATAAATTAAATTTTGTTTGTCTCGCATTGGAGGATAGTTTTCAAGTACATGTTGTTTAAAGTTATAAGCCAGATTAGAATTAAGGAGTAGTTCCTTTTGCATGAACTAAAAATAAAATAAAAACAATTTCAAGCACAATAAAGTATATTTTTAAAGCAAAAAAAAAATAGGATTTAATTTGTATTTTTGTTTAAAACAACACTATCTGTGAAACTACTTTTCTGCAAAAAGTGCCTAGTATTTTGTGGGAATTAAACCTGCAACCCCTAGACTGATAGACTAGCTCTCTACCAATCATTCTATCGAGGCACCAGGTATTACTTTTATGAAAAAATTTTATCTTTTTTTAAGCTACGATATTTTTTCAAGCTATAATATTTTAGCATTTAAATGTAATTATTAAAGTACAAATGAATTTTAAAGTAAGGTCCCTTTTTAATTAATCACCTAATTTGTGAAAAAAAAAAATATTTTTTTAATTTGGAGTGACTATAATGATCTCAAGCCTGTGTTCAAAATTTATTTGTATATTAACTATGTTTTAGAAAATATAACCTTTACACAGATATATTTTTTCACCAGTTAAGGGTTTTAATCAATTTTAGGTTCAATTAATTTTTTAATTGATTTAAAAATATATTTGTTTAAAGTAGACAAAAAAAATCCTCGTAAAAAAATTTATAATTGATCTGAAACCTATAATTGGTGAAAATAATTTTTTCTGTGTATATAGCAAAATTTTACTCGCGTATATAAAGTACATTTCACTTCATTTTTCAATCTGATCAAGTTAGCCTAACCAAACCCCCGCAAGCCCATTATTATAACTTGCCTTTAGCTAAAGCTAGGATTTTGTTGGAGCGATAAGTAGTTTTTCGTTATAGTAATATGGATAATGCTCATTGCTATAACTTTTCCTTATAGTACGTGATAGTTGAAAGTGGTTTTTAGCTTACTTTTAATAACGAAAAACTATTTATCGCTCCAACAAAATCCTTACTTTAGCTAATGGCAAGTTATAATAATGGGCCTTACACAGAAAAAAAGTTAGATCCAATTAAAGGTTTTAATTGGTTTAAGATAAAAATTTGATTAATATTTTAATTGATTCAGTAATAAAATTAATTCAGAAAGATTAAAATAATATTCTAATTAAATAAATAATTGAACTAATTAAATATTTAATTGAACTCGTATCCGAAACTTATTAAAAACTTTAATTGATGAAAAGAATTTTTTCTGTGTAATGATTTTTAAAGCAAGCAAAAATTGTGCTCTTTTGCAATAAATAAGAATATTATAAGTACTTTAGCCTGCAAATTAAAATCTAGCCTTAACTCTATTCAAGGATGTTAAAAAACTATAATCTAAGTATGACAAATTGACACACCAAAATTCTCAAATTCTGGGATTAAATTCTAAAGTAGAAGTTTGCAATCTAAGCTAATAGTGAAGCTTCTGACAATATGCTAGTTGTGTCGTACAATTTTAACTTTGCCTCTATATGGCTTTTGCAAGTAAGGCGACGAGTTATTTTTCTTTCGATCATTTGATTATTTATTCGAATAGGTGGGCATGAGTCTCTAACTTTTTTCTTTTATTCTCAATTTTTTCTATTAATTTTTCTAAATATTTCGAGTATGCCGTCAGCAAATGTCTGTGTATAAAACAAAAAATGTATACATTTTTCTGGCAAATTTTGCTTTAACTTATAAAACAAGCCCTAATCTCATATCTTGTCGAACGATGATGAAAAGCGCAGAATTGTATTTTCTTTCTTCATAGGGCTTTTTAAGTTTTTTCTTGTTGTCATAGTTCAATGCCTTAATATTTTGCTGAGATGTTATGTTAAAAATCTGTAGTGCTCTGATTAATAGGCAATTAGAACTCATAGAGAAGTTCGTTAATTTCACACTGTGTCATTTTTTAAGTCATGGCAAAATAAGCATATACGGACACCACTACGTCATAAAAGACCAAAAAAAAAACTACAATAATGAACCTAAGATCTCAATAAACAACTTTCTAGAACATATGAACTTCCTAGGAATGATTCTTAACACCGTTTAGGTAGCGATTAGGTAGCTAAAAAATTTTCGGGAAATTTTTCACTTTTGCGGCTACCTAAACGGTGTTAAGAATCATTCCTAGGAATTTCATATGTTCTAGAAAGTTGTTTACTGAGATCTTAGATTCATTTTTGTAGTTGATTGTTTCCTTGAATTTTGAACAGTTTGCTACCTATGGACCTGAACAGGGGAAGAAAGGTAAAAAAAATTGAATTTTTTAAATTTTTTTGCGATTTTGACCTTGAAGATGAAGTTTTTTTGATTTTATATGTTCACAATTTTTGTTCTTTATGACAAGAGCTACAACTTTACCTTAGAGAGTATATCAAAATTTGATACGGTTTGCAAAATATGAGCTTGAGGAAATGTTCATTTTTTGCAAAAATGACATCGTGGCCCCACATCTTTAAGCGCCCATAAAAAAACCTGGAGGACTTTGGGCAAAACTGGGAGACAGGGGTCTTTTTTTTTTGGTCTTTTATCACATAGTGGTGTCCGTATATGGTTATTTTGCACTGTGTTGTGCGATGGGCATTATCCAGTTGTGCGATTTAAAGGATAATTAACAAATCTGGCACTACTCATTCACTATATGACATTAAGTCATCAATAACACCAGTTTTCGTACTGAATAAACTATCGCTTCTGTAAGTCGAAGTGTTGGCAATGATGGGCCGCCCTTCTCACCAACGTGGGCTTTGTTCATCTACCATATGCAAAATTTTGCGTAGATAGTTAGTTAGTTAGTTAACATCCATACATCAGTCAGCTTGTTCCAATTCAATTAAAGCCTAATAACAATCAGTAGCGTGGTACTTTTACTTATTGGTGTCATGAAGAATTGCAACTTTTTTACCAAAAAATTTTCTGTACGGATGAGGCTCATTTTAGGTTAAAGCAAAATTAACAAATATGTAGTGGAAACTTATAGGATATGTACGGAACGTTACCATAAGAGAATATAATAGAATTTTGTAAAACTGTATGCGTAGTCTAACAAAAAACTGTCTGGTTACAGGAGATGGGAGGTGTATCCTCCATTTTAAATAATATTTAAATATCGTTAGTCTGGAGATTACTTTCAAAATTAAAACTATATTAAAAAACCGATCTCTCAAGCTCTAGCGGTGAGAGGGTACCCGTTTTCTTTATTATTTGCAAAACTATATTTTTTCTACTCAATAATTCATTTAGAATTACACATTCTTGACATTATTTCCTCTTGAATTTCTAACTCTTTTAACGTTCAATTAAAAATATCTGGTCACCTTAGTTATGTTTAAAGAAGCATAATAAATGTTCATTCAAAATGAGAAGATTTTAGTTGCGTTCTTTATCGATTTATTAAAATAAACTAATAAATCTATCGTAAGAAACAAAAATTATCAAACCCTACAGCTAGTTTTATATTAAATTTGTTTTAAATATACGTTTTTTTATTGATTTTCAATTAAAGACTTGTTGGAAAAATAAATACGCAAATTGATTGCCAACCCTTGTCCTCCCACTGTATAAAAGAAAGCGCGACAGGAAGAAAAACAAACTAAGTTCCATTTGAATTTACAACTTAATATTTTTTTAATGAATTGGAAATATGTAACCTTATAACTAAAACCCACTGTGTTTATTCAACTCTTTACTACTGTACTAAAATATTTTTCTTTTTCTAATAATTTCAAAACTCCTCAAATCCCTACAACTATACCAAGAAATTAAAGTCCTTGTCTTCCAAAAAGCTTAGAGTATGGATTTTGAACAACATGTACATACATTTACTTCTCAGGAGAGGGAGTAGGGGGAATAGCAATAATTAAGGTTTAAATGTCGCGTTCATAAGGTAATAATTTTCAGTTGGCGCATTTAAATGTTTGTTTTTGTTCGCTGTTTAAAGCATTTGAAGGCACACAAAAAATATTCTTTTACGGTACTCATTTTTTGGCAAGGAGGTAAGGTAGCAAGGGTTACAGCTACGTAAAAACATAAATTTTGTTATAGCCAAGAAAAAAAACGCTAAAATATGTTGTTTTCCGTACACACACACACACACAGACACTTTTAGAAGCATACTTGTGTTACAAGGATAAAGGAATTTTTGTGTGTGTAAATGAAAATGTTTATTTAAGAGTATAAATAAATATTTATATGTGTGAGTATATATGTGTGCGTGTGTGTTTGTGTTTGTGTTTGTAAATGGCTGTATGCTTCAAATTTCGTTCTTATAATGGTGCGTGTTTCAAATTACTTTTCATGAATATTGAAAGCAAAAATAAATAAATAACTTTACTTAAAGGTTTTTCTTGTAGCATTCCTTTATTATATTTATTTCTATTTAATATTTTAGTTTTGTTGTTGAAATTTACAACGAAACTTTAAGTTCTTTTTTTTTGAGGGGGGCGGGGAAGCAAATTTATGGCGAAATATTAATATTAATTTTTGTCGTTTTGATTTTTATTTGTATTTTAGGTTATGAATGGATCGGTTGGCGCAACGATACGCCTGGCTTAATAAGTAAACCTGTTGAAATTGTTTTCGAATTTGATACCGTACGAAATTTTAGTGCCATTATATTACACACGAATAATATGTTTACCAAGGATGTGCAGGTAAGTTTAAGAATTATATTACTAATCTCAAGATTTTAAACTAAAACTTAAGAATTTTTAAACTTTAACTATTCAAAAAAAAAAAAAAAATATTTTTACCATTAAAAGTTCTTAATTGGTTTCAGATTAAAACTTAATCAAATAATTAATTGATTCAATTATTTGTTAAAATAGGATAATTTTTTGTTCTGTTTTTAACAAGTATATATTTGAATCAATTAAAAAATTAATTGAACTTAAATTTCATACTAAATAAATCCTTTAATTGGTGCAAACATTTTTTTCTGTGCTGGTTTATAAATTCAATTAATCTTGTTTGCTATGTCTAGTGCAATTTTAAGAAGTTATTGTTTTTGGTTTAATTAATTTTAAATATAGTTTTATATAACGTAATTTTCTACATAGTTGATACTGTGTAAAAAATATATGTTTTTACATCTAATTTGAATACATTTTACATTGTAACCTTGTTATTGATATTTTTGACAAAATGTAAATTTTTTTATTTTCTACATTTTCGATATGGTTACATTACATTATTTATTACTTAATTGTAGTTTTACACTTATAAAATTTGAGGCTTAATATGTTTGCAGATATTATTTTGATTCAAACAATATTAGACAGAATTGAAATTTATTCTTTACATTTTTCGATTTTCTATGAAAAATTTACTTTCCGCCCCAAATGTCTCAGTATGCAAACAATATGAGAAAGAACTGACAATCTATAAACAAATATTTTTGCAAAATACATACCATTGCTGACATTGTGTAATTAGAAATTGTTTAACCTTTATATCAACAGCAACATACCCGGGTATGTTTTGCGTTTTAAATCCACTATATCTCAAAAAGTAGGTAACGGATTGATCTGTAATTTTATGATATTCTTAACATATACGTTTTATATATATAATATTCCCATGTTTGAGTGGAATTGGACAACTCAGGTCAGAGCTATGTCCACTTTTCGAATTCTACCCCTTACGTCAACAGCTCCATACCGGGGTATGTTTAGGAAAACACATGAAAATGTATTAATTTTGCATACAAACTAATTGAATAAAATTGAAAAGCTATATTTATTTTTAAGTACAAGTTTTTAAAAAAGCGCAATAATAAAAGCATAATTAAATAATTCTTGCAAAAAAAAAACCGACTTCAAAACAGACAAACTTAAAATCATGTTTCTTTAAGACGGTAACTATTGCGACACCCTGTAATTTATAATTTTAAATAATTATACTTATTATAACAGATATAGTAATGGACATTCAGTCTAATTGTTAAGTGCTTATCAATAACTGTTTAAAAGATAGGGTCATATATATCAAATGACGTCACCTATTGGGACACCCTTTAAATTCAAATTTTAATATAAATACGTTTTAAAGAACACTTTGTAATATAGATTCTTTTTAAATTTTAACTTTGTGTGCATATACATCAAATTACATTAACTATTGGGACACCCTTTAATTTCCAATTTTAAATATTTATACTTGTTGTTATATCAGACATAGTAGTGAACATTCTGTCTATTTTTCAAGTATTTGTCTATAACGGTTTCAAAGATGAGGACATAATGGTCAAATAACATCAATAATGGAGACACCCTTTAATTTATAGATCCAAATTTTATACTTGTTGTAATAGCGGACTAAGCAATATAGGTTCTTTGTAAGTTTCAACTGTCTATCTATAACAGTTGAAAAGTTTGGCCATATATATTACTTTTACATTAACTATTGGGACACCCTTTAATTTCCAAATTCATATTTTACACTTTTTATTTTAGCGGACTTAGCAATACAAGTTCTTTGTAAATTTCAACTGTCTGTCTATAACGGTTCAAAAGTTTGGCCATATATCAACATAAGCCAACTAATGGGACACCCTTTAATTTCTAATTTTAAATATTTATACTTATTATAACAGATATAGTAACGAACATTCTGTGCTACTTTCAAGTGTTTGTCTATAACGGTTCAAAAGATAGGAGAATAAAAGTGAAATTAAGTCACCTATGGGGTCACCCTTTAATTTTTAATTTTATTTTTTAATTACTTTTTTTTATTGGGAGCTACAGTGATACACACTTTTTTTAAATTTTAAATTGGTGACCTATAATGTTCATAATACACGTAAAGAACATGTATGTTGTATGGGGACACCCTTTAATTTTTAAAATTTTGAACTTCTTTTAAAATAGGACCAATCTGTAGCCATAACCTTTCTAATAGTGCATTTTTAAAATCGGTTCAAAAATGACCGAGTTCTGAAGGCACAAACATACCAAAAAAAAAAGCAAGACACAGACGAATGATAACCTCCTTCGGTTAAAAAGAGAATATTCATACATATGAATATATATACAAGCGTATTCACAACATTTTTAAAATTAAAAGAATTAAAAAAAATTTTGTAGTAACTACTGCAACGCAGTGCAACTGTATTACCTTCAAAGGTACACAGTTTATAGCTCCAATGGCATTTCGTGCAGAAAATATTCTGGCTATGCAGTAAGTTATGGCTCATGTTGCGTCAGTTGTTCGCAAAGTTTTTAAAGGAAAATCCTACAAAGGGTTGTAGACGCCGGATTGTTCTCCACGTAAATTATGTGCGCAGCAAAACCATCTATATCCAGAATATGACAAAGGAAGTCCGAACGAAACATAAATATGTGTTCGCCGTTTGCTAAATATTCTACAAGACAATTGTCCATTTTATTACCGCCACCTTTACCTTTGTGCTATTCTAATACCATTACTGGGTTCTTCTTTAGACCTTCTACTTTACTTCTGTTATGCATTGTGGAAAGGACTACAACTGATTTGTTTTTCTTGGGCAATTAAAATACATTGTAACTTTGTTGTTAAAATCGAATATGGTGGATTCCATTACACGTCCTTTTGGAAGAGTAAATTTTGACGATACAAATGTTCTTCCCTTATTTGCTGTACCTATCATGGATAAATTGCTGTTCAAATTGTAGTTGTTAAAAAGTTGTCGAACACAAAAATGTTTCTACGGAAAAGGTTGACGTAAAAGTCCTTTCATCACGTTTCCAAATAAATTTTTTCCTGTTTACTGGATGTAGATTTTTCCCTTCAGTGCATAAGGTCACGTACCCACTAGACTTTTGATCCGTAATGGCGGGTTTTGATGGTAATAATTGAGTGAAAACAATATCACCACGGAAAGCATACAATTGTTCATCAATTTTGACGTTGGCTCCTGCTGCATAATTGCTACTTTGTTTATTGCTTAGGATCAAAAATATCTCCGGTATTGCTGCCGCTTTATTTATTTACGTTGCTGGCGTGTATTTCCGTGGTCAAAAGAAGGCTCAAATATGCATAAAAATCACTCCTGTTCTTTTGTATTTATTTCCCGAATAATTATGTTGCACATTTCATTAGAATAATCTGGATGTTTCCAGAATATATAGCTCTTGTATACTTCGTCCAGATCTCAATATGTTGTCAAGTAAGGCACCAGGCAGTTTGTGGTTGCACAAGAGACCTTATAGTTTAATATTTACAAGTATAATTTTCTCCATTTTTAGAGGTTATTCGTGATTCTAAATAATCATACATGGAAAAAATCAAAAACATACTTAATAACAAAAAAATTGCCATATAAAAAGTATGTGTATACCTGGGTATGCTGCTGTTGACGTGCGTATAATTTTTCTACTGTTGATATAAGGGTTAACATTTTTTTGCATTGTTTATCTATTGTCGACATGATGTAAGGAACTGCTTCTCTTGTAAACTATGCCCTTAAATTTAAGTAAAATATACCAAATACTTGTTTTATGTCAATTGCATTGCTGCCATTATAAAAAAAAAATATTTTTTATAATAATGAAACAATTATTTCATTTTTAGGTCACCCATTAGTATTTTTATTTTAAAATTAATTTCTAGCCATATACTTATTTCAAAACAAAAACTAGCTCTTTTCTGAAGGATAAGTCACTACTTTGATTAAACTTATATTTTGTTAGATTTTCGTGTTTACTGCATTATTTTGGTATTGTTGACATAGTGTAAACAATCATTTTTTTAGACACAAAAGTATTAGATTTCAAAAAGCTTGCTTATATTAAGCATATTTTATTGGCCAACTATGGCTGGCTTTTACAGGCATTGTGTAACACAGTGCAACACGGAAAAAAATAATCATATACGGACACCACTACGTGATAAAAGAAAAAAAAGGCTCCGGACTCCCAGTTTTGCCCAAAGTCCTCCAGGTTTTTTTTTATGGACCCTCAAAGATGTGGGGCCTCGATGTCATTTTTGCAAAAAAAAATGATCATTTCCTCAAGCTCATATTTTGCAAACCGTTTGAAATTTTGATATACTCTCTGAGGCAAAGTTGTAGCTCTTGTCATAGAGAACAAAAATTGTGAACATATAAAATCAAATAAATTTAATCTTCAAGGTCAAAATCGCAAAAAACTTTAAAAAATTAATTTTTTTTACCTTTTTTCCCCTGTTCAGGTCCATAGGTAGCAAACCGTTCAAAATTCAAGGAAACAATCAACTACAAAACTGAACTTAAGATCTCAGTAAACAACTTTCTAGAACATATGAACTTCCTAGGAATGATTCTTAACACCGTTTAGGTAGCGCTTAGGTAGCCACAATAGTGAAAAATTTCCCGAAAATTTTTTAGCTACCTAAGCGCTACCTAAACGGTGTTAAGAATCATTCCTAAGAAGTTCATATGTTCTAGAAAGTTGTTTATTGAGATCTTAGTTTCATTTTTGTAGTTGATTGATTTGCCCTGGAGGACTTTGGGCAAAACTGGTAGACAGGGGTCTATGTTTTTGGTCTTTTATGACGTAGTGGTGTCCGTATATGGTTATTTTGCCATGACTTAAAAAATTACACAGTGTGTAATTAAAGTAATTTTTTTTTAATATTTTTAGTTTGTAATAAATTAAATCTAATTTTTATCGTCGACATATAGTTTAGTGTCAGTAAAATTTATTTTTTAATTATGTTTAGTTGTCACTATTACTTCAATCAATTTTTTATTTCTATTGATTAATTTACGTTTTTGCTATTGTTGACATTGTGCAAATTTTAAAATAACTTAAGCTAAAAAGCTTCTTAATTTTAATAATAATATAATTGACATTTGACTGTATGAGGTATAATGCAATTTGAAAAAAATATATATAATTTTTTGAAAATTTTTTGTATTATAAAATTTATATTTTGAAAAAATTTACCTATTATTTACATCTCGTAAACAATTACCGTATTTATAACAAAAGTTAAATTTTCTATAAAGCTGTAGTAGCGCATTAGTTTAAATAATTTTTTTTTTCAAGATTTATGATTTTACTATCATATTTTGCTATTGTTGGCATAGTGTAAATAATTCAAGTTCTTGTAGAAAAATGCGATATTATTTTACCGCATATTCCAATTATTTACATCATGTAAACAATTAGCTTAGTTAGAGAGAGAGTAACATTTTCTATAAAGCTTTAGAAGCCCATAAGTTTATATCATTTTTTTTTTAAATATATGATTTAATTACCATATTTTGCTCTTGTTGACATTGCGTAAACAATTGAAATTCTTTTTGCCGTGAAGTTTTTGAAAAATAAATAAATAGTATTTAGGTTTAGATTTTTTTTTATCGTAGAGACATTAAACAATCGTTAATTTTAGGACATATTCCTTTTTATTTTCCAATTTAATTTTTTTTAGCAAATATTTTATATTTACCCATAATTAATATAATGTCAACAATTAATTTACGTCTGTCTTAATTAATAAGATTATTTAAAAATTTATTTAAGTTATTTTTTTTTTTTTTAGTTTTGTAAGCTTATTATAGTGTTTTTCTATTATTGACATTATGTAAAAAATTCATTATACTTGCAAAAATATATGAAAAATATATGAACTTTTTCAAAATAATTTTAAAAATACACTTTTCTTTAAATATGAGTCCACAAGCCCATTTGTCTGGCTTTAAGGAATTAAGGAAAATATATTCTATTTAAAAGAAAAACAATATAGAAATTTTACATATTTTTATGTTGTTTACATATTTTTGACAATATGTAAATAAGTAAATTCTTATTATTTTTTAATTATAATATTATAAAATAGTCTAAACTGTTTAGCAATTTTTGACATAACGTAAAAAAAATTTTACACGAAAAAAATACAACTCTATTTATGTGCAAAAACTTTATTGACCCCATGTAAAATAAGTTAATATTTCTAAAAGATTTGAAAAAAATTATTATATTTCTTTTCTTTTAGGTGTTTGTCCATGCCAAAGTGTTCTTTAGCATTGGTGGTCGACATTTTTCCGGTGAACCCGTCCATTTCTCCTATATGCCTGATACTATAATGGATCATGCACGCGATGTGACCATAAAACTACATCATCGTGTTGGCAAATATTTGAAAATAAATTTGTATTTTGCTGTTAAATGGATAATGCTGTCAGAAATATCATTTGTGTCAGGTAAGAGAAAAAACGGTTATTTTTTTCCAGCATTTAAATTTTTTCCCTTACATTTGATTTTATCCGTTTTTTTTCTTCTTTTTTTTGTGAATCTTTTGATTTTATTTTACGATAAATCTAAAAATTATTTTCAGCTTCATTTCACTTTCAAGTGTCAAACACTTGAAATGCATTTTGCATATAATTTTTTTCCATTTTTTTTTCTTCTCAACCTTAAATTATTGATTGTACTTGAATGCATTCATGATGCCCGTTCGTTGCATGGCATGGTTTATTTTTCAACATTTTGATTATCAACAATGGACAATGACATTTTAAATGCATTCATAGCCAGAGATATCAAATGCTTTAAATAGTAGTTGAAGAGCGTTATACTAGGGGAAAAAAGGAAATCCAGAGAAATAAAAGAAGTCAATAAAACTGTCCATACAATTTATAATATAAATACTACTTCTTTTATTTGAAATCAATAGCAAAAAAAAAAAGAAAAAAACACTAACCCCTATTTTCGGATGTTGCTGCCTGCAACTTGTGTGCGTATTAAAAAAAATCCATTTTTATTTATTGTCATGTCATAGTCATATTTGTATTTGTAAGAACGAATGGATGAATGGCTGAAAAAAAATTTGAAAAGGAATACCTTTCAGTCAGTAAAAACTTCTGTTAGGGATGGTTTTCTAACAATGGAAACGTTTAAATGTAAAGAGAAAATTATATTGATTCATATCAGTTTAATAATAACAACAATAAGCTTTTGAAAACATCTAAGAGGGTGTGATAAATTTTAATAAAAAAAAAAAAACAAACAGAAAACAAAACTTTAAGTTTTTGTTTCTTATCTTTAAGATGTCTCTTACAGCCCCAGGCTATTGTGAGAAAACCTCAAATCAGTTGCCAGCATAAATTCCTTTGAAGTTCTGTGTTTGGTCTTATTAACCCCTCACTTATTCAAAGCTTTATTATTTATTTATCTATTAGCGTTAAAGGCAACCTTAAAAGCTGCTTATCTTTATACATATATTTTTTTTTAAATAACACTAAAATGGAATAAGACCGCTATTTACGTTTACTAACCCTTTTTACAAAAAGTGTGTCATGTCATGACAAAGAAACGGCCTATTGTTTTAATTTTTTTATTGTTGTTATATTGAATAAACCTTACCTTCAAATAAAGCATTTGTTTGTTATTGTTTAAGCCAGAGAGGCGTCGCAGATGCGTTGTTGTAAAGCTCTGTTATTAAGTGTTCAAAAAAAAAGCATGTGCGTGTGAACTTTAAGAAGGTGGTAAGTAAGCACGCCTTTAACAAGTTTTAACGGTAAAAATGAAGCAGAAAAATTGAGCCTATTTTTACTTTTTTAAACCGTTTTCAAGTTATTTTTATATGGTATCGGGCAGATACATTGTTCTGAAAAAAAAACTCTTTACTTTTTTAGAGGCCAATTCTAAGGCTATGTTAGTTAGCCTTTGTTGCCGAAAGCCATTGGTAGGATACCAACCTTTGTCACGTGTCCTGTCTATATAAAAAGATCATGAAAAATATCTTATTTTTATAGCCATGCAATAACAAATACCCCATTGTCACTATGGGCGATTAGTGGCTGAAATTGCAGTTCATGATTGGGAATATGGACAATATTTCATAGCCTACCGACTATAATACTCCAAAGTCTTTATCCGAAAGATTCTTTAATGCCTTGAGCTGTGGTACCATTTAATATTCATTGAACACCAGATTGGCCGCATATACATTGAATTCAGGGCTAGTAGATAACACTCAATCGGATAGCGATTCATTACATCACAATCACTTGCATTTAGAGGGGTAGAACCGGTATTTATTTAAGTCACTGCATGTCTTAAGACTGACCAAAAGTTGCAAAATTTTATCTTCAAGTTTCCACCCTAGTTTCAGACTACCATTTGATTTTCCATCTGGTAATCTATAAACATATTTTCCTTCAAAAGTTGCCACCAATTAATTTTTATCATTTGCTAAATAAAAAGCTTTAGTTCATCTAAAATTTGGTTTAAGGTTTCCCGATGATGCTAAATTGAACTCTTAGCGAAACGGCCAGCGAAACTAACTTATCCTGTAGAAATCAATTTCAGTGAATATATATTTTGGGATAATAGCACGCTATTAATGAAAATTTTAAATTAAAAAGCTTTTCTTTGAACTTTTAGAAAATTTTAAATATTTAAGCTATTTAGATTAAGATAAACTTTTTATTTAAGCTATCACTTTATGGTATTAAAACTTGTTTTCATGAATTTGTTAAGCTCAATAAAGCTCGATAAAGCTTCTCTAAGTTTAACATTGGTTATATAAAATAAAGGAAAGCAGATTTTTTAATTAAAAGATTTTGTTATTAAACTAATTGGTATATTTAATGCTTAAAAGCTTTCAAAAGTGCAACAAACCTAGAATCTTTTAAGCGTAGATTTTTGTTGGGTTAAACATTTTTTTTCCAGAATTTGAATCTTACACATGAAAACATGTTAGTCAAAAGCTTTTCTTTGAACTTCTGATTTAGTAGCCACTTTAGAGCTTTGTGGCGAAAAATTCAAAAATATTTAAGCTATTGAGGTAAACTTGTTACTTAAGCTTTTACTTAAAATTAGTTAGACTTCACTTCATGGTTTTATTAAGTTGAAAGCTTTTATAGAAGCTTTATAGCGCATTTATAGCTTTAAACATTTTTTAATATTGTGATCTAAGTTAAACATTTTCTGTATAAAAGAATGGAGTGTAAATTTTTTTATAACTCTGTTTTATTATTAAGAAAATTGGTATAGTTAAAGCTTAAAAGCTTCTAAACTTCAAGAAGCAAATCAAATTTGTCCGCAGAAAATTGTCACATGAAATTATTGTAGTTTTCCTGTTTAATAATAATTTAATGATTAGCTGTAGTCAGACCTGATAAAACAGGATAACTATAATAATTTCATGTGAGAAATTTTTTACTCGTACATTTGCAAAAATATGTATCGTGAGATACAAAAATAATTAAGCTAAAAAAGTTCTTATTAAACCTAGCACACCCTGGGTAAAACTAGATTAAAACAATAATTGCATGGAGAATATTTTCATTTAAATAAATGAAACGAGGCTTAGGTCGATCCTTATCCACGGCCCAGAATATATTTATTATTTATATCGAATTAGTGTGTTAACATTAAGAGTTTATATCTGGATATATGAGCTTTTAATGTTTTATTTTCTTAACTTTATTCTCAATCCTTCTTTAACACACTAATACCACTTCATATCGTTTTCACACATTAATTTTTATTTTCCATAGAAATCTGTGGTAAATCTTTACATTCTTTTTGTGTTGTTTTTTTCATAATCTTTACAAATCATTTGATATATTGAATTATTTTTAGTATTGTTTTACTTTTCTCTCTTTATGCTGTCATTTTAAGCACATTTTGTGTTGCGTTTGATAACAAAAACTTTTTGTTTAAAGTTTTTTTTTTTTTTTGTATTTGTTTTCGAAAAAGGGTATAGAAATTTTAGATCACTTTTGTCTTCTCTACTTACGCACAGTGATGTCTCATTTTAGCAAAAAAATATAATGAAAGGATTTCAACAATATAAAATTCAAAGAATTAAAAATAAAAACAGAAGCTTGTATGTCTACAAATTTAAACACAGCTGCTGGTAATTTTAGTAATCAAAGGATTTTATGGAGAAATAAAGTTGATAAAATGTACCTTATTAGATATATGTAATTAAAGCTACGAGGGAGGTACTGAAACTATCCCGTATGTGATAAAAAGTGCTCACAAAAACAACCGTTGTTAAAAGCGCCCATTTAACTGGAATTTAATGGCTGAAAATACTGTGTGGTATTTATTGTGTTTACTTCTTAACTATAAGTAGCAAATGCTCTAAGAGAATTATTATTTTTTTTTTTTTTTTTTATATAGTGAAGAATACTTTTATTTAAAAAATTTATCATGTAGATTATAATTAAGTTTTTCGTCATATAAAATAAATTAGAAGGTGTGAAAATTAAAAGGAGCCCTTATGAATTGTATAAAAACATTGAACTAGAAAACCAATTGAGGTGACTGCTTAATAGACAAAATAATTTATTTGGAAAATGGCTAAACAACGTCCGTTTCATAGAATTGTTTTAATAATTTTATATTTAACAACCATAAGTACTACGACCCATAAAGCCTTTTTACAATTCCTCAGAGTAAATATTGCATCTACTATGAATTTTATTCTATGATCCTCACTGCGGGACAGTACGTACTCTGAGATCTTAAGGTGCAGTTAAAAAAAATCAAAATTAGCTGATCTCAGAATTTCGTAATAAGAGTTATTGATCTTTTAAACCATAAAAATCAGTAAACTATCCCCTTTGAAATGTATGCTGAGCCTGATCAAAAAAACATAGTTTCATTTCTATTGATGACTTGTGTTTAGCAATAGTGCCATATAAACCACCTTCAGCCTATCTTAGCCTTGTCAAAGTTTGGCCAAATCTATTTCTTTTACTTAACCATGCCAATGTATATCAATAAAACAGTAAATCATTTTCTGTCTGTCTTTCTGTCTGTGTTCGTATCACGTAAAAATGACTTGATGGATTTTAACAAAATTTTGTGGGGATGTACCTTAGTATTCTTATTTCAATATAGGAGAAAGTGGAGAAAAATCAGTGAAACTTTTCCGATTTGTTTTACCGATTTAAAGGTACTGTATACTTTAAGGCGAGATAATCTAAGCACAGTTGCGCAATAGATTGCGCTGTTTGAAAATAATGACAAAATCTAAATTAAAAGCGGCATATTTTGAAC
This sequence comes from Phasia obesa, assembly GCA_949628195.1. Taxonomy (NCBI): domain Eukaryota; kingdom Metazoa; phylum Arthropoda; class Insecta; order Diptera; family Tachinidae; genus Phasia; species Phasia obesa. Next base: position 138,288,098 of record OX451216.1, on the reverse strand, counting down.
GCAGTTGTGCAACAGATGGCATTGCTTTAAAATAATGACAAAATAAGAATTACTTACATCCAAAGAAATAAACTGAATAAAATTTGTATTCGGTTTGTATTTTTACTTTGTATTTTAAACACCTTTTACAGAGTTTTACAATAATTTGTAGAATTTTAAAAATTTATATAAATTTTAAAATTATATCCAGGGTACATTTCTATTAAGTAAATACGTAAGAGCCTTAAAATTTGGTGTGGATTACATTCAAATCAAAATCAAACAAAATATTTTCAGGACGCACACAACGTGTATGGCCACAGCTAGAGGCAAATAACGAGTTTTGGGTCTGTTTTTTTGCATATCAATTTCAATATGACTCCCATGCTCAAGCACCTGGTAAAGTAACTGCCGGTTAAATATTCCAAGATCATTCAGAAGGCCTACCAAAGACTTCGGTATTTTTCACTAGAAGTTGGAAGGAAGATCAGAAAAATGCTTGGATATAATGTGAATGCTTCTACCTGGTTAACAGCATTAGTGAAAGACCATGGAAACTTCAAGTAACATTTAGCCATAATAAAAGTGGAGTTTAGGCGACAATTGTAGACTGTGCCTGGAAAAACGCTAAAATATTGTGTGAATGTCCAGCACACGTCTAACATTAAGCTTTGGACCACGTGGACCCTAGGGACCTTAGCCTTAGACAGAAATAATGAAAAACTGGTCAAAAAGGTCTAAATTTATCAATTGTCAATCTGAAATCACCACAGTCGAGAGTAAAAGCCTACCAGTAATCATTAACGTAGGAAGGGGGTCAAAAAGGGCTACATATAAGACTATCCCCACAACAAAGTAATTATAATAGCACTCTTGGTTCATGGCTATCTTAAAAAAATTTTATACTCTTTTTCAATATCCCCAAAAACTTCCTGGCATAGTAAAGGGCAAGTAGCTGAATTAGTGCTACGTTTGTGCATATTGGACAAATACATCATCAGAAAAGTATTACAAATACCAGTTTGATAATAATTTATAGCCAGTTTACTTGCACAAGTTCTTATTTCTGTGGAGAAAAGAGAAGTATAGACTCATTTAAGTTCTCTCCCACAAAAAATCAAATTTTCACTGTAGAAAACAGGCGTTTAATCCCTAGGTTTTTGTTTGAATGTATAATAAGGATTTATTGAATTTTTGGAAAAATTAAATGGATTTTTCAACTGCATGCAAAATGACTCTGTGAAAAATCGCCCAAAAGCCCAAGAAATCTTCATACAAAATTGGGTAATATTTTATATGAAAAGTAACCCAAAAATTTTGGGTGTCTTTTCGTCGTTTTTGGAAAGTAATTAATTTTTATATTTTTGAGCGATTTTTCATAATGAAAATTGCCCAAATGTTTAAATGAAAGAGTGATTTTTATGTGATTTTATATGATAAAGACATTTTTCAATAAGAGTTTTTACCAGGGTTTGAATTGCTTGCTTAAATATAGCAACAGCACTAAAATCTTTGCTTTGGCTACATCTTTTTCAGCAAATAAAAAAACTGAACTCCTCAGCATTTATATCACATTTTGTTATAAGCGAAGCAAAAAAAGAAGAGTAACTCATTTGCTTAAGCAACAGCAAATGTTTTTAAAGTAATTGCTTTGCTGATTGCTTTGCTGCAGAAAGAGACACATAGCAAGCTTAAGCAAATGAGTTGCATATGCATTGAAAATAGTCAAGCATTTTTAATCACTGGTTTTTACACTATGGTTTGTCTAAAAAGCGACATATTTTTAATAAAATATCACTAATAATAAGTAGTTATAAAGTTTACATTAAATCTCAGAATTTTAACATTAAAAATTTATCACGATATAAATTGGAAAAATAAACAATTTAGTTTCTGTCTTTGCATTTCCAAAAATTGCTGAATTTACAGAAAATATATTAACATCACATTTAAAGGTTTACCAGTGGCAGTCTTTAAAAAGTTTCTGATTATTTATTGTTTATTGTAAATTTTAAAATTTAAATGTTTATTGTAAATTTAAATTTTATAAAAATTTTTTGCCTGAGTTTTAAATTTCACAATAAGCAATAATTAAATATTTCAACTCAAATTAGCAAACTATTTGTACCTTTATTTTTTTTTATTCACATGTACTCGTATTTCCATTCATATTTATTTTAATGAACGCATACAATAATTTATTTGAGCACATTGGCAACAATATATTTAACTTGGTAGCAGAAAGCTTCCTTGCAGAATGCGATCACAGATTACATACAACTTCTTCTCAAAGCTTGCTCAATGAATTAAATCAACGGTTTAATTTAGCAACGGTTGTAGCGACCGTAACTACTGTTACGCAGCGTTACTTTAGTAGCACCGCTGCGAGCGGCAGTTTGTCAGGGGGTTATTTTAATTTACTTACCAGTTTCTAGTTGTCTGGGTCCTTGAATTAGAAAAAGGACCAGATAGATACACTCGTTGTTAAAAATCAATTTTGAAGATAACTATTTATTTCAAATCACTTTGTTAACCATCCGCTTTTCCAGAATTTCAGTACATTTTTTTTTTTTGATTTTTGTAAATTTTCTTTATTAATCTTAAATGTTTTGGTTTTTTTTATCTCCTTCCAGTACCAGCCGTGGGAAATTTCACAGACGAACAAGAACAGCGTGGCGCCTTGTTGCCACAGGATACTCGTGAATATCCTTTACAAAGTAATGAATATCATCATAATAATAAAAATGGTGGTAAAATGCCAACAACCAGTGTTAATGGCGAACACAACTATAATAATGGACCACAATGTAAGTTGTTGTGTGTGATTTCAAGTTTTATTTTGTTCGTTTTAAATATTTAATTTTTTTTTTTTAAATTCTGTAAACAAGAGGATTAAAACCAATGGCGGAAGCATTAAAATGAATTGATGTCCTATGATTTAAAAAAGGTTTCCTCATCGATAATTTGTAAATTTTCTGCATGATTTTAAGAGCAAAGGAGCTGTTTAACATGTTTGCGGACGTAAATGCTATGTACATACATTCATTAGTGATGCAAAATGACGTGAATGCTATTCGGCTATTTTCAAAATACTTAGTCTTAGTCCATTTTTGAAGTTAACTAAAATTGTAAGCGCCCGCGAATGTGTTAACCGCTTGGAAGTAGTTCTTTTTATAAAATTCTCAAAAACCAGATTTTTTTATTAAAAGTACTTTTTTTATAAAGTACATTAAAAAAGTAGTAAAATAATTTAAAAAAATTACTTTTTAAAAAAGTACCTTTTAATAAACATTTTAAAACACATTCGAGTAAATTAAATTTTTAAAAAATTAAAAGCAAACAAATTATTACAATAAACAGTTTTGTTTTAAAAAAGCTTTTAAGAACTTTTTCCAAAAATCCTTTTTAAAAAATAAATCTTAAAATTTACTCTTTAAAAAAGTACCATAGAACTTAGTTCAAAAAGTACCTCTATAAAATTTACATTTTAAAAAGCACCTTTCTAAAATAAGTAGCATATCAAAAGTACTTCCTGAAAAAAGAATTATTAAAATTATACTTTTATAAAAGGTACTGGCTGCCCCGTGTAGAAGTAAAAATATATATTTTTGTTTGTAATGTCATTTTAATACTTAGGTAGCTTTAAAGAAAGGACTGTTTTACAAGTACTTTTAAGAAAAAGTAAAGAAACTACCCCAACAAAGTACATTTCAAAAAACTTTCCAAAATATTTTTTTTAAAACTATTTTTCAAAATATGTTTTATTAAATTTGAGCTTCATATTTATCACTAAATACAACAAATATTTATTTTTTATGATTAAAATTTTTTAAAAATATTCTGGTTTTATTAAACTCTTATTGCAGTTTTCATATTTTTAATCTTCATCTTTATATTTGTTTGTCTCTTTGCAGTAATTGCCCCCAAACCAATTGATCAAGAGCCCTCCGAAGAAAATTTCATTGGTGTTGTTATTGTTGTCCTTACCACCATCATTATCCTTTTGGTTGCCATAATACTATTCATTGTATCGAGAACAAAACGTGCTCGTGGCAGCAATGTTTTGGATGCATTCCAATATAGTTTTAATCCAAATACATTGGGTGGCAACGTTGATAAACATCGACCAAATGGCACAGGAATTAAAGTAAGTACTTCTACTACTACTACAACTACTACTAACTACCATTATAACAATAATACTTAAAGCACTGGTACTAAATACCAGTGCACAATCGAAACGTATAATGATAAAAGTAATAAAAAACAGATTCCGGAAGCAAAAAAAAAGGAAACGAATGCAGAGAAAAACATCTAGCTAAACAAATAATAATTATTGTAAACAAAATCATAAAAAAGAAACTTAGTGAACAAAAAAACATACAAGCCATAAACTTCAGAATATTAAAAAAAGTTTCTCGAGGCAACTAAAATTATAAAAGAGAGATACATAGACAGGGTGTTGTAAAAAAAAGTTAAAAACTTTGGGCAAAATTCTTTATTAAATTTAATAAAATATTTGGAGAATTTAGATTTTTTTAAATGTTGCAGTTAATATAGATTTATAATCAAGGAGCAGGTGTGGAACGTATTTCATGGTCTTGGTTAAAAACTCAAAGTTTTCTTAAATTTTAAACTTTTAGATGGTGCCCGTTACCCTCAGTCTACATTAGACATAACATGATAACCATTAACACTAACATCATGTTAATGTTAAGTGCAGATTACCCATGTTTATGTTAAGGCATTATAAAAATTTTTTATAACATGACAATGACATTGTTGTTATTTTTTAGTTTTATAGTATTATTTGCAAACAGCGCCATCTGTTGTTCAACGTAACTACTACTATCTACTGTGCAATAAGCATTCAAACAACATTGTTGGATGACAGATAATTATGTTTGAACAGAAAATGACATAAACACGTATTCGCCACCTATAGCAATATGCATAAATTAATTGCGTTGCTCTGCCGGTGTCATGTTTATGTTTTGTTTAAATTAATGGTGAATGCGGCCTCTTAACCCCTCGATGACTGACAAGGTCATATATGGACTTTTCGTGTTTTCGAAGCCAAAGTTTGTTAAGATGGCTTAGCAGAATTCCATAAGATTCCATGACATACATATATATTTGTAATGTTTTTAGGGTTTTAAAATAGGTTTAAGATTATAAATTTTAATATTGAAACCTTTATGGTGGATTAAAGTTTACTACGCGATTAACCAACAAGGTCCAAAGGGAAATGTAATGTAATGAGGACATTATTTTTTAACTTTGGACTAAGCTTGAATTTTATATGCCATGGGCTTAGCTTTTGTTGAGACTGTTCGTAGTAATAAAGCATTTGTTCCTATCGTCACGTGCTGTTTTCACCACTGTGGATTTTATCTAGGAGATGTATCCCTATAAAGGGTGTTTTTTATAGAGGTATAAAACTTTAAGTTGCAATAAAACAACGATGAATTATTCGATTGGCATGAATTTTATTTATCCGAAAGACAATCTTGTGGCATTACATTTTAAATATGATTTCTGGCATATGACCGCCACGCCACGGCTGGCGCGGATGTAGTACAATCTGGACGTCCAATTTTCGATGACTTTTTCCATCATTTGTGGCCGTATATCGGCAATAACACGGCCAATGTTGTCTTCCAAATGGTCAAGCGTTTGTGGCTTATCCGCATAGACCAATGACTTTACATAGCCCCACAGAAAGTAGTCTAGCGGTGTTAAATCACAAGATCTTGGAGGCCAATTCACAGGTCCAAAACGTGAAATTGCACTATTTGCAAGCACTATCTGCAAGCACTATTTGCACTATTTGCAAGCATTGTTCAGGCGTGAGTCTATTCCTGATGAATTGTTAAACTAAACTGAGAATAAATCACTTGACAGCTGTTAAATCGGTCGCCATTTCGAAAAGTGCTGCCAACTTAAACTTCTATACCTCTATAAAAACACCCATTATTTGTATGTTCCTAAAGAGAACAAAGCTGTTTTAGTGTTATCAACTTTGCATTTCGTAAGTAATATGAAAGTAATATGAAAGAGAAACCTTTAGCTATGCTTATTATAAAGTAAAACAAATGTGGTGTTATATTATGAAAACTCACATCCGCAAACGTGCAACAAAATGATGGTAATTGGCACTGTTCTATAATATGATTGATATTGCAGGTCTAGCATCATTTGTAATCTACGATAAATTGAATCCTAAAACTATATCAGATAAACGATGTATATTTTTAAAATATTTAACAAAACAGCTAGTCATGTGTAATATACAGGAACGGGGCACTAATACCCGCATTAATAGTCGTGCAAAAATACGTATTGCTATTGAGTCATTCACAGTTGTGGCAAATTGTTATGGGGAAAAATTAATTACTTTAACGTAATAATTTTATATGTATTATTTTGGAGACCAACTAACCAACAACTGAAGCTTCTTCCATGACCCCAATATCATTGCGCGGTAATCGATACTCTTGTCGATTGTGCCGTGCATAATCTTATCTCCTACGGAAGACTTTATGCAAGTGCTTTGTTTGCCTAGATCCTGTACCCGTATATACGGAACACTGCACCTTAAAAAATGTAATACAGCAGCAATAATAAAAATTAAAGGCCATCAAGATATTAGAAGTTATAAAATCATCTACATTCGTTTGATTTTGTAATTTATATTTACTATTGCCCTTATCCAAAAAAATAAAGTCTACTTCAAGTCTACTTTATTTCAAATGTTATATGAACATTTTGTCTTAAAGTACATTTCAAGTAGACTTTATTTGTTTTGCATAAGGGCATAAATCTTTATTCTTGCCTTTCAAATATAATTCCTTGATTGTATCAACTTTGTTAAATGAATTATTATATCGAACTTGATCAAAAACAGGGTATTAACTTAAAATTTTAAAAATGTCACTTTTTGCAAGAAATCAACCAACAACATTAATATCCATCTACTGTAAATATTTCAACGTATTCTGATTACTCTTTCATCTCGAAACCCGCATACAAAAACATTTTCGTGATAGTGTCTTGAGTACCTTTATATCAACAAAAAGGTATTATTTTTATTTGGCAATAATTGCAAAAAATTTAAATTAAAAACAGTGCAAATATATTATTAAATGGAATTTGCTTATTATAATATTCGGATTTTTAAATTATCTTAAAATGTAATCAAACACTTTTTTTTTGCCTCTACTGAAAATTTTAATATTTTGAATTAATACCCTCTTGTTGATAAAGTGCGATATGTGTTTGGGTATTAGTTAAAATATTTCCACATATTCTAAAATCACCTAAATAAATGTAAAAGAAAAGAAAAAAAATTTAAAATTTGCTAAAAATAATATGAGAGATCCACATGGACTTTGTTGGTTATTGACCGCTGAAAAAATTGCTGGTTATCGGAGAGTTAATTTAGGCAAAACTTTAGTTTAAAGTTATTTATTTATGTGATAAAATGTTGCCAACAAAATAATTTTTCACAGCTGTCATTTAAGTGTAGTATCACTTAACAACAACGCCATTTGTTTTTTGAACTTTGCTATAACAACCTTTATAAAAACTACTTATCTCTCCGATAAAATCTCTACTTTGGCTATCGGCAAGTTATAATAATAATGGTCTTTAGTATATTTGCCTTTTTTTTAAATAGACATATTTTCTTATTTAAATTGTCATTTTTATAGGCGAGCGATGTAGTTTCTAAATCATCTCCACAATATAATTTTTTTCTAACAACAAAGTTTTATGTATAAATTAGCTTTACTTCTAACTAAAGCTACCACAATAAGTCAATTTTCATAAATTCTTAAAACTTTAAACCACGTTTTGTTATAAACAAATGGTATAATTAATGACTTAATTTCCGTGTCCGTTAACTCTCTCTCTCTCTCTCTCATTCCCCTCTTATTGTACATAACACTTTATGAATTATTTTCAGGCTCACTTTCAGTGTTAGTTCTTAAGCTAAGAAATCCATTAAAAGTAATTATTTTGTTAACAAAACCCCTTTTATTTGCTACTGCTCCCAAGTTTGTGTACTTTTAATAATTAATTGTTTTAGATTAACAATTTTTTCTTATTTTCTTAAATGTCTTTTTCTTTTAGGCCAGCGTTGATGATAACGATTCAATTGGTAAAAACAGTCTGTATCATGAACCCTTTAATGTAAATATGTACACAAGTGGGGTAAATGGTTATGCGGCCGTTAATGATTTACAATGTAATATGACACCAGACTATACAGGTAAGTTTACATAAATATGAGTTTAATATAAGAATGGCGGAAAATGCCAACAAGGCAGCCATATTAAAAAGAATATAAATTTTAAAACCATAAATTATTTTGCCAAACGAAAAAAAAATTGTTTTAATAAAAGATAAAGAAACCTAATAAACTAGTCAAAGGCAAAATATATGAAAAAAATAATTATTTTATGAACAAAAAGCCTTTAAAACGTTAGTGATGACTTAACACGAAATATAAATGTAGAATTGCAAATAAATACATGTAAAAGAAAGAAAGAGTACTTTTTGTAAACGGCAATCTAAATGTGTTAAAAAAGGCTTTTTTCTTATAATTTTTTTCGTAAAAAATTTTAAAAACGTGCGTTTTTATAGAATTAAAATTTGCATACGGTTCTTTGTTATGGTACTATTTTAAAAGGTACTTTTTTAATATGTATTTTTTAATCTAATTTTTAAATGTTAAAGCGCTACCTACTTTTAAACAAAATAATTTTTTTTGAAATAGTACTTTTTTATAAAATAGTACCTTTTTAAGACACGTTAATAAAATACTTTCTTATTAATAAAATTTTTGGGAATTCAAATATTAATTATTTAATATTATGCTAATTACCCATAACGTTTTAAAATAAAAATGCAATTTATTTGTTGGGGGAAAGAGCTAGTCCCTATACGTATTTTACTGGTTGCTCAGGCCAGATCATCAGGAAACCTTTTTCCTAATTTTAGAGAAGCCAAAAATACTCTATGAGTAATAAAATTCTACAAAACACAATGAGAATTATGATGTTAATAGAATAATATTACAGAATATTAAAACTTCAACTAAACACCAACAAACAAACCACGTTTTTATTTTTCCTTACTGTCCTTCTACAATTGGATGGTTTTTTGCCATCACTTTTTAATGTAATTTTTGGTAATTATTTTTTTTAATAATAAAAAATACTGTTTTTAAAAGTAGGTACTCTCTGTAAAAAAAATAATGCTTTATTTAAAAAATAATAGGTTTCTAAAATTCTTAAAAAATATTTTTATGTTTTATTAAAACTTTTTTATAACAAATACGGCTTTCTTATATGCCTAGCATTTGTTTTAGAATAGTTATTCTAAAAGGTTTATTTTAAAAGGCTCTGTTTTTAAAGATTCATCTATTAATGGTTGCTTTATCAAAAGGTACTTTTTGAAAAAGATTTTATTTAATTTCTTTAAAAGTTCTATTTTAAAATAACATATTGGTTCTAAATATTGCCTTTTAAAAAATTATTTAAGAATTATTTAAAAAGTACCTTTTTTAAAAGTACGTTTCGAAAGTACTGTTAGAAAGAAAAGTTATTAGAATAAGCCTTTTTTTAAATATTTTCTATGAAGATAGGTTGTTTACGATATTCTTTTTCATAAACTATTTTGTAAAAAGTGGATTTTTAAAAAACGCCTTTTGAAATAGATACTGTTATAAAAGGGATTTTTCTTTAAAGAGTACCTTTTAAATAATATGGTTTTTTAATATAGTTTTTAAAATAGATTTTTGTAAAAGTATTTTTATTTTAAAATAACTTTTTAAGGGTTATTTCTTCAAAAAGGTACTGTTTTCAATATGTTTTTTTTTTTTTTTAAAAGGTACCTTTTTAAATGCTCATTTTTTAACCTTTATTTTTGAAAGGAAGTGCTGTTTTAAACGTAATTTTATACAGACATTTTTATAAAATGTAATTTTAAAGTTATTTTTAAAATGTAGTCTTTAAATTCTTTTTAAAAATGTACTAAAATGTACTTTTTAAAATAGTACTTTTAAAAAAGTATTTAAATTGTTTTATAGTAAATTTTTTAAGATTGTTATTTTAAAGAATACTGTTTTAAAAGGGTCATTTGCTACTTTTCTTTAAGTACTTTTTTGAAAGTACTTTTCTTAAACTACTTTATTAAAATTACTTTTCTTAAATTACTAATAAAATGATACACTTCATAAGGTTGTGTTTTTAAATGTACTTTTCTTAGAGTTTCTATTTTCAAAAGGCTATTCATAATGTACAGAATTTTCTTTGGCTACTAAACCACATTAACATATGTATATGTATTTGAGAAGATTAGGATAGCTTCCCCAATATCACACAGAAAAATATTTTTGCTCCAATTAAAGCGTTCAGTTAGTTTTGATACATATCGGGTGGTTAAATTTTAAAGGTCGATGTTGAATGTGAACCACACCTAAACTTAAAGTTTTTTTCTGCATTTAATTTGACATTTCTCAATTTCGAACTAACTCAATTTGAACCATGAAAATATACACAAGAGAGCAACGCGGCAAGAAATGGAAACAGTGGATAATCAATTTTCGAAGAAAGTCATCTTCAGTGATGACGCACATTTTCACCTCAGTGTTTTCGTCAATAAGCAGAATTGCCGCATTTGAGGGAATGATAATCCCAGAGTGATTGTCGAAAAACAAAATGCACCCACAAAGAGTGACTGTTTGTTGCGGTTTATGGGCTGGCAGTATCATCGGGCCGTATTTTTCCAAAATGAGGCCGGTCAGGCAGTTACTGTGAATGGTATTCGCTATCGTGGTCCGATTTGGAAGATATGGATGTAGAGGATATGTGGTTTAAACAGGATGGTGCCACTTATCACACAGTTAACGTAACAATGACACTTTTGCGCGACAAATTCAATGGCCGTGTTATCTCACGTGGTGGCGATGTAAATTGGCCGCCAAGATCATATGATTTGACATCGTTGGACTTTTTTCTTTGGGGATTTTTTAAAGAAAAGGTCTACGTCGATAAGCCAGCAGCAATTCAAGAGCTAAAGGATGAGATAATTTGGCACATTAACGGCATAGAACCTCAATTAAGCCTCAGCGTTATCGAAAATTGGAGCATCGGATGTATGGATGCCAACCATACCAATATTGTCAAAATATAAAGAAATGACAATAATTTCCTAAATAATTTGTGTTTTATTCAAAATCAATCGGTCCCTTAAAATTTAACCACCCCTTATTTATTATGTTTCTTTGGTGATTTAATTATTTATTTAATTAAAATATTGTTTGTAAACGGAATCTAACTTAAACTTTTTATTGGTTAAATTTTTTTCTTTACGGTTAGTATCATTCGCATCAACGGCCCTAAGCTTAATTATAAAATGAAAAGCGAATTAGGAAGAATAATAAAAGGTTTAAGATTACCATTTTTCAAAGTAACTTTTGAAAGTAAAATATTTTATTAAACAAACCTCATATAGATTTAATTACACCACAAAATAAAATTTAATATGCATACATATTTTATCGTACTCATATAATTTAATATCATAATTTTTTTATTTTCATTCATTTTTATTTTCAGACGTTCCTGAAGGTGGTTATGCTGTGCCACATATGCAAGATTATATGTCGACAAAAATGTCTAATTCAACGCCGGGCGGTTACGTTAATGTACGTCGAACACCACCACCACCCTTAAGCAGTATATTTCCAAGGCCACCACAAGTGCCACCGCCACCAATGGAAAAATATTATGCCACCACAGCGATATTTAAGCCCATCAAGGGTCACAGTGGCAGCAATACAATGAGCAGCAAAGCCAGCAGTAATCTAAGTAATGAACATAATTACGACGATAATATGGGCACTATGAATTCGCAATCAACGGCACCCATGATTAATAATCCCTACAGTACATCAACCATGAGCGGTAGTGGCGGTAGCGGTGTTGGTGTTGGCGGTGGAGGTGTAATGAATACTTCAAATAATAGTGATAATATGCAATTTCAAAGAGCTAGAACCTATAATTTCCGCAGTTACCCGGACAATCTTTAGTTTGAAGCACAACTGCAGCAACAAACAATTACAGTTAATAAATTACATATGCAAACAAAGTGTAAAGAACAACAACAACAACAACTACAACAACAACCACATTTAAACAATCATTTTAGCCATAATTTAGCAACAACAAAACCAACTAAAACAATTAGTAGTGATAATAATGGCGGTTTAATAAAAGATTTTAGCAATCAACAACTGCAACAACCATTTTATAGTAATAAAACGAATAAATTAAAAAGACTTAGTGTTTTAAGTAGTACTACGATGCCTATACAACAACAGCAGCAACAACTCTATCAGCAACCTATAAAACAAAATTTTATGACTCAACAACAATGTCAGCAATCAGCAATATTAAGAAAATCTCCTAAACCACATTATAGTTTCACACTAAATAATAAATATGCTTTTGCAACTACAACTGCAACTGCGAAAACATCAACTGCACCCAACCCACCACCAACAGCACATACCCCAACAGCAACACGCAATAGTTTGTCAAGCAAAGATTTAAAATCTTATGAATTCACACATTTAAAAGAATGTAATCCTGATTATTATTTACCATCCTCTGTGGAAATTTTGGGTATACAAAAATCATTGCAACCTAATAATGATGATGATGATGACGATGTCGAAGATGGTGATAAGGATGTTGCAAATTTGGATGTTAAAAAATATGATAAAGACAATATTGCCAATGAATATTTTGTTAATAAGGTGTCGAGTGACGATGATAATAATTTGCAAAAGAAACAGGAAAATAATAAAAACGAGCTTGTAATTGAATTAGATAATAAAAGTGTTAAAAGGCTAAGTGCTAATTTGAATGATTTAGAAATTACAAAAAATGCTACAAATAATTTATTAAAACAAGAACAACAAACAAATAGGCTGTGGTATCATTGATGGAACCAATGGATTTGAGGTAAGTTAAAAAAAGCTTTTATAAAATTATCGGTATCAAAAACGAAAATATATGTATATATGAAGGTACCTTTTAAATGCACCACTGTTCTGAAAGAAATAATGGACAATTTTAGAATTGTTAATAACTAATAAAATGTTTAGCTGTCGTTTTCCGACTTTTTAAAAGGGAGACTCCTTAATTAAAAAATAAATCGGGCCCCTGTCTTACCCGACAGTCTTAGAAATCAGTATATCAGCAGTATACGGTAAACATGATCTACTTTTTAAACATAACCTACTTATTGCGCTGACAAATTATGCTGTTTCAACAAAAATTGTTGTCTCCCTCAAAGAAAAAACTGCGATGAATAGAAAGAGTTTAACGTGCTTTATATGGGTCTGGCAAATATTAGTCCCTTAATTTAAAATATTTCATCTTAATTCGAGAACGATTAATCATCTTTAGACAAATTAGAATCCAGTAATCGATGTAACTGATGTATGGGCATATTCCAATTTGTGTAAAGTACAGATACAGATAATTGAGAATAAAATCAGGGGTGCTTCGGTGGGCTAACCGGTAGTGTGCTAGACTATCAGTCCGGGGTTGTGGGTTCGACTCATACCAAAGACTCTGGTATTTGGTATGAGATATAATATGAGTTCCTACAAATGGCTAACTACGTTAATGACAGGACACGGAAACTTCAAGTATTATCTGGTCAATTTAAAAATCCCCCTAAGACGATACCTGCAGACTGCGCATATTAAAAATATAGATGCTGTGGAGGCCTTAGCCTTAGGTAAATATTAGCAATTACCATTACCACACGTGATGAGACAGAATGTCGACATGTATCAGTCGCCAGTCTGAAATCAATGTAGTCGAAAGTAAAAGGGTAGTCCTAGCACGAGACTCAATGAAAGTAAGGTAAATTCAAGTCGATTACAAAAAATCTTTAAGGAACGAACTGAGGCGAAAGGGACCTATAAAGTTGGAGATCTAATAATAAAACAGGAATTGGGCATCGATTTCTATGTAATGTGGAACAAGATTAACGTGAGTACCTGCCTACTCGGCCTAACCCCACGGTGCTCTTACCACCGAGTGAAACTTAGGCGTAGACTAGCGCCCCCATTGTGTAGTATAACAACACTTTACGATTGCCACCAATCGCTTTTTGTGTGTGATACAGTCACAATGAGTAGCAATTTATATAATATGACAAGCCTTTCCAAGGCAAGCCTAGATCCACATTATAACCTCTTGCTTAGGGGTTTGGAGACTATCCAAACTCCGTCTGTTGAGAGTGCAACAGCACACTTGATCGACCGTGCACCATACCTACATAAATCGATCTTAAACCACAACCACCAGGTGTACCCCCGAAGGGGCCCACACCAATAACCGGTAACGGAGAGGATAGGCTCTCTGTGGGGCCACCGATTCCCGTGGTACCAGTCCTTTGGGCACTGGTCGGGCCTCGAAGAGGATCCGTGTTATAAAACAACAGACCTTTTCTTCCAGATTTAGGCTCTAGGAACCCTAGCGTCTGGTGCCCCTATTTTCCCCTAGTAAACCGCGTCAAAGCATTTGCCATATTCCTGCAGTGACAATTGGAACCCCCGGGGGTGATTTCTATGTAATATGGCAAATAATGACAAAGACTTAATTTTTTATAAATTTTATAAAAATCAAATTTCTTTAATTCTGCATGAAAAAAGATTTTCCGCCATTAAATAATTCATTCCAAATAATGCCAATACTGTAGAACAGACATAAAAATTGTGTTTAAATATTTTGAAGACAATTTCGACTTAATAGTCTGGTGTCCCACTTATCTAAATTGGATTAAGTGACTTATATTTATATAAAAACAATAAAAACACGATGTGATAGAAAAAAACTGAAACAGATTCTTGGTATTCATTTCATTGTTTTTCTAAGAAGAATTTGTCTAAGGGACAGTGTTATTAATGCCACTTTGAATGTAAATTTTAGTGATAAAAAAATAACACAAAAAGAGAAATGGAACTCCTTGTATGTATGTAATGTACGGGGAATATCGGAGCAGACCACTTCCATAATGGGTCCCTTTTCGACCCATTAATTTACGACAACCTACTTACATTGTGTCATGTGATACAACCAGCCCTTAATCTTGACTTTAGTGATTTGAGACTGTCGACTGGTAACTGTCGGCCTTCTTTCTCATCACGCAGTCTCTAGTAATTGCTAGCATTTTTTCAAGGTTCAGGTCCCCAGGATTAGGGTGGAGTTCTTCCCATTTTCCCCGATAGCACTGCGTTAAAGCTTTGAGAATAAACCGCAATGACAATAAGTGCCCCGGGGGCAAACGGAATTCCTTACTTTTAATATATATTTTTACGATTTATTGTTGCAGCCACTATAATGAAAACTTCAGTTGTCTATGGTTAAGGAAATATGGCCATGAGATAGTCAATCAATAGGAAGAATTATAATAGTGTACCTTTGTCCTACTTCTGTACCCAAAACCCTAAAACAAATCTAATTCTGACATTTTTTAAGTTGGTGTAGAATTAAAAAGAATTTCAAATCAGGTAAATTAGTGAAAGAGAAAAATTTAGTATTCTAGATCAATGCAGCATGAAATAAGCCAAAATATTGAGCATAACAAAAGTGGTTAACTGGTAAAGAACTTAACCGTTACAATACGCAGTCTTCTCTAATCCCCCAGGATTAATTAGTTCTTCCGGTTACCCACTTATACAGGGCCCCATAGTAATGACTAATTGGTAACTGTACCGATTCTACTCCTTTTGTATTATTTCCCTATGACCCCAGTCTTCCAAGTTTGTCGACAAGTTCGTTCCAGTTTTTCAGAAAAACCCTATTCAAACTGAATCTTAAGTTATTCACAAGCACATTGAGAGTCTCTTTGCATTTGCTAATTAACTTTGATTTAACGCCGCTTCCTACCAAAACTTTAATCACCTCTTGGCTATCGATTTATAGAGTAACTTTTTTATTTTCTACCATTTACATAGACGACAATTCCGTGATTGTCAGAACGGCCAGTAGTTATATTGACGATATCAATCTCAATGATCTTAAGTCTCTTAGCAACGTGACTGTGGGAAACTGTGCATTATGGCCGACTTTTTATAGGACCCTTGCTCTTTTGATCTTACTAACCCCATACTGGCCACAAAGACCTCAATGGGAAGTAGTTGTAAAGTAATGACCAGTTACTCCTGAGGTATATTTCTCGCAGCACCTGTGCCACCGATAGAAGCTCACCTCTGCCCCTTTGCAAGTGTTTTCCTTCGAAATTATGTTCTCAAAGCTTTCTAACAGACTGTATATGCGTAATTGCTGCTACAATCCAATTTGATATTTTTAGCCGCAGTTTTCAACTTTTACTTAAGACTTTCCGGACGCCTAGCAGGCATTAAGACTATTTTTTTGGGTAGGTACCCATACCTAAACTTAGCCAAGTTGAAAAGGGATGTAGTGAAGCGAGGGAACCTGACACTTCTCAAATTAGGAGATACCCTAAGTCAACAGGGGGAAATTGGTTTGTCTAAAAATTTTCTCATTTTTATTTTGTTTTTTCGCTTTGGCACGTTAGTGGTAGTTAGTTTAAAAAAAAGTTTGATTACTATTTTAATTGTTCAATTAACAGAACAATGTTTCTTAAGAAACTTTTTTTTTGCTTAAATTTATTTGCCTTTTCTTTCGTGTCTTTTTAGCGCTTTAAACTCTGCAAAAGTTAAATAAAACACAACTTATACACAAGGACTGGTCAAAACCTCTGTTTTTTCCTTTTAACCAAAAACTGAATTTTCTCAAGAAACGAAGAAATTTTTTTTGGAGAAAACGTAAATAACTAAAAGTGCTTCTTGAATTGAGAAATGGCGGCAACACGGAAAATAAAGGAAACCAGGAGATCAAATGGTGGTAAATCATAACTTTTTACGAAAAAAGCAACATAAAAAATATTAAATTACAAATACAAATTAAAGAAACAAAAGAAAAAAACTAGAACACCGTATGCTTTACCTTAAAACAATGTGAAAACAAAACTCTAAAAAAGCGAATAAAATTATAGGCTTCTTGTCCATACACCAATCCCCAACTTAAACAACTCAAAAATTCTACTCAAACTACACTGAAAGAAAAAAAAAATTTATAAAGAAAATTTTTTTTGAAAACTAAACTAAATATTTAAAGTAAAGTAGTGAAAATAACAAGAAAAAAGGCACCTATAGTTTTATAAAATAAAAAACTTGTAGAACAAACAACAGAAGTACTATTAAAAACAGAAAAATTGCCAACGAACAAAACACAAACTAAAAGAAAGAGTTTTAAACATATAAATTAAAAAAAAAAAACATAGTTTTTATTAAAGACAAGCACATATTTTTTTCTTATTTTGTAAATATTAACAAGAAATTTAAGAAAAACTGGTAGTAAGACTATTAAATATAAAAATAAAGTAAAAGTATTCGAAACTTCATTTAAGGAAAACGAAAATAAAAATCATATTTAAATTAAACGTAGAAAATAGAACCAGATGTAAAACTAAAAGCAAATAGTTTCAATTTTATACTATTTAAAAAAATATTAAATATATTTCTAAATGACTTTAAGCAGTTCTCCAAACTTCGTTAGAAAACCGATCGGTCAGAATTGCATCAGAAGTCGAAAGAACTATTTTACCGCTCTATAGATCTCGTGCTTTAAGTTTCAATACAGAAAAAAAATATTTTTACCATTTAAAGGTTTTGATTGGTTTCAGATTAAAATTTAATTAAATATTTAATTGAATAGATTATTTATTTAATTAGAATTTTTGTTTTAAACAAATATATATTTGAATCAATTAAAAAAATTAATTGAAATTTAATTTAAAACTAATTAAAACATTAAATTGGTGGAAAAAATTTTATCTTTGTACTTTTTTCAATTACTAGATACTAATCATTATTTTTCAATCGGGTACTCAATTGTTCGTTTCACATTATAGCAACAGAATCTTGTCGTCTTAGTTGTAAAATAACCTATTCAATTCTGAGTACACACTATCCAATCCTTAGCCGGTACTAGTTGTGTTCACTATAAAAGCTAAGAGCACAGCATTAAGTTTACAATACTGACCAATCCAAAGGCTAATCTCACTGAAGACGTGATGTCGGAGCAATAATAATGAACATATTCTCTCAAAACATTTTTCACAAGTGCTACAGAAATTATTATAAAAAATACTATCACAATGCGAATGTGTCTTATGTTTTGCAAAGGCCGGAAAATGTCATTGTGTTTTGAGTTTTATGATCTAGATAGACAGAGTAAACGTAAACGACAAGCAATATAACGATTCACAACAAAAGAATGTAGAATGAATGCCTCTGCTTACTTGACCAATTTCCGGTGATCTCTCTTTTTTAGAAAAAGCACAGACTTCTTACTTTGAGGCTTTATGAAATCTTGCGTATATCACAACAAAACACAAACCCTGCAAGTTCTGAAAGTGAACATTAAAGCAAAAAGTGTTATTTGCGATCAATAGTAAAAATGGCTGTAAAGTTAATGTCATCAACTATATATCTTCAAAAAAATAATCTTCATGAAAGAGTGGCTCATATTTTAATGAGCTTTACATTGTGACGTGTCCTAACTTTGGAGCTAACCGTTTTATGAATTTCTACCAGAAAATGTAATCTTAATAGGCACTACATCTGACATAATGGATCAGAAAATTAATTAACTTTATCACACTAATATCTGCTTTCTAATAATCAAATGCAGGGTTTAGAATATTTCATTTATGAGCGTTGAAATTTCAATATTTCTGATATTTCTCTTAAATTAGATTTGTAAAATTTTATATTTTTTTCACGGTCATAAATGAACAACAAATAATGATCCCCAGCAAAGAATTATGTTTACTGGGAAGCAGGTTTGTAAGGGAGAGAGAGATAGACTCTCCCTTTCAACCTGCAGGTTTGTAATTGAGAGAGAGATAGACTCTCCCTTGTTTGCGATGTACCACTTGGTATGTCTCTTTGCTTCACCAAAGTCTTTATAAAGACTTATTCGCTTACATACCTGCATCCGCGTAAGCGAGAGAGGTCTCTTTGTTTCACTAAATTTTATAAAGAAAACTTATTCGCTTACATACCTGCGTTCTCGTAAGCCAGAAAGCATGCAATTTGTTATAATTGTCTTACAATGTCGTTTTTATTTTCAATCTCAGGTTTCAAAAACCTAAATTGGTCATAAAACCGAGTATTTTGAATCGAACAGAAAATCATTCAATTCAGTTTTACAATGTGTTGCTAAAATGTTTAATTTCCTATCAAAATAGGTACAGTAGCACACTTAGCCAAACCAACATTTTAAAAAGAATTAGAGGTTTACTTTATGACCTACAGCGAACGCCACATTGATCTCATAGTAATTAAATAATTTCTACACAGATAAAATTGTTTGCACCAATTAAAGATTTTAATTAGTTTTAAACTAAAGTTTAATTAATATTTTATTTGAATCATATAAATATTTCTTTAAAACAGAACAAGAGAATAATTGAATCAAATAATTATTTAATTATTTAATTAAATTTTAATCTGAAATCAATTAAAACCTTTAATTTTTGAAAATAATTTTTTCAGTGTACTTACTGTTCCGTTTTTCTTTACTTTAACGTGAATGTGAAACTTGCAGAATAGTAGTAGTCTACTCTTTTATTCAAACCGCTTGGATAAAAAAAAAATAAATGGCATCTAGGCTTAATATCATCTGCCTTAGCACTCCAATATATATCACTTTAAGCTGCTCCAGAATTTTGACAGCACTAGAATTGTGAATTGAAAGAATTTATAGAGATCATAAGCCTAAGATTATAGTCCAAAACCACACTGACTATTCTATTGTATGTAAGAGCTAAGGAGCAACCTTCTCTTTTGTAATCTGGGGCTCCAAGAATGGTAATTGCATCACTTAAAGGAGATCATTAATCAAAAGTTGTCATATAAAAAGGGACTCCTTTT
Source organism: Phasia obesa (assembly GCA_949628195.1). NCBI lineage: Eukaryota > Metazoa > Arthropoda > Insecta > Diptera > Tachinidae > Phasia > Phasia obesa. Next base: position 138,268,066 of record OX451216.1, on the reverse strand, counting down.
TCACCAAAATTAGCATCTATTACTTTATAAATTCAGTCAGTGTTTCTACTTCGTCAAACTTCGCATTGAAAAATATATATATATATATATATATATTATGTTTTTCGTTTCTATTTATCTACCAAATCACTCACTGCAACAATTTCTTAAATTTCCAAATGTTACACCTCATCCTCCAACAGCTATTTAATTAGAAAACTAAAAAGCATTTAGAATACATCATTAACGAATTTAAGTAAATTAAATAGAAATAACTTAAAATATATGTAAAAAAAAATACTTATATACTTAAATAATAGAAATTTTATGTGATAAAAGAATTTTTACGATTTTGATTTCTCTATTCTAAAAGAAAGTCTTAACTACCCTTTTTTCTTAAAACTAACAAAAATACAAATGGTATAACAACTACTTTCACTAAAAACACCTACAACCTAAACTGTGCTCTATGTAAATTTTTCTGTAAAATCCTGTAATATAAAATAAAATAATTTGTTTGTGTATAATTTTTCCTGTAAAAAAATGAACGAAAAACGAAGAAAAGAAAACAAAAAATTAAATTAAAAATTTAACTAAAGTTTAGAAAAAGTTTAACAAACTGGGCAGTGGCATTAAAAAATAGGGATAAGGGAGAGAGAAAGAGGAAAAGTGGGGAAAAGAATCATATGAAAGAGTTTAAGTTTAAGAGTTATAACACAGATTTAGTTTAAAAGTTTTAAAAAAGAAAAAAAAACGACGATATAAAATTTCTATAAAAAAAACTTGCGGTATTAAAATTTTATGGAGTGAATATAAAAAAGTTTTTTTTAAGAAATATTTACGATTAAAATTTCATTGAAAAATTTTTGATATTCAAAGCTTATAAATATATCTTTAAACAATTTATTTTTATGACATTAAAAATTTGCTATATAAAAATTTTCAATAATTAAATTTTTCTTCCAAAAAAAATATTTACGATATTAAAGATCTTCTGTAAATTTTAAATTTTACAATGTCGAATTTCTGATACTCATACTCTTGCATCTATTATATATAAATTTATTTATTTATATTATTTTGTGTTTTATATATTTAATTATATATAAAAATAAATTTTACGATATTTTAATATTTTAGTATAAAAAAATTACGATATAAAATGGATTATGAAAAAAAATGCATCTATTATATTATATTATAGTTTTTTTTCGATCTTTCCAATTACAAAACATTAGTCGTGACTTATTGAAATCCTCACTTTCGCTCCATGTCTCTCTCTATCTATTTCTTTGTCTCTCTATCTCTCTCTCTCTCTCTCTCACTCTTTTATTTTTGGAAAAAAGCACTGTCGCAATAATCTCGTTTTTCAACTTGTAACATTAACGGACCAAAAAAACCAAACCCCATTTAAAACAGAGTCGCCTGAATCTATTGAAAATATATAATGATTAACAAATCCTTATATAAATCTAAAAACAAAGTTTCAATCAATGATTTGTGATTACTTTAAATTATTTTTTTTTTTAATATTATTATTTTCTTATTTTGTTTATATATAAAATAAAATTTGTTTATATAATTTTAATATTCGAGGTTTTTGCATTTAGAAATAATAACTTAATATAATTAAAAGATACATATGAAAGAGAAAATAAATAATTCTATAAAAAATATACTAATAAGTTCCTTTTTAAGTTAAAAACAAACAGAAATAAAAAAAAAATAATAAAAAAAATAATATTGAAATAAAAAATTAGTTTTTTAACACTAATAGTTATAATTTTATTAATGAAAAAAGTAGCAGGTAGTTTTAAACCTTTTATATTTAAAAGGATCAAGAATTTAGAAAAAGTAAAATAACTACTTATTTTCTGCAGGTAATTCTGAAAAGTTTTTTTTTAACCCGATTAATTTGAAAGAATTTTTATAGATGGTTTTCTGAAATTATTTAATATCTGTTTTTTTAAGTATACTGAACCGGCCTATTATAGTGGTGTTTTTCCCTTTCCTACTAAAATATATATTTTTAATTTTTTTTAAATTTTATTTTTTTTTAAATTTTATGCAAAAAGTAATAGGAACTTCCTTCCCATCACCCAGTTTATAAAAATAGCAAAAGTTTTGTTAAAAAAGTACTTTTCCAAAAAGCACTTTTTTGAAAATAGTACTTTTAAAAAAGGACTTTTTTAAAAATAGTGCTAAAATATATACTGAAGAACACAAGAAGATACTTTAGGGCTTCGAAATTGTACTGCCTTTTCCTTTCATTTTTAGCAGCTTCATACTTTTTTTAATTCAATTTTTAAGATGTACTGAAAGGGAATTTTTTGGTGGTCGTTAAAAGAAATATTTAAAAAAAAAATTGTATTTTTTAATTATTAAAATTTATAAGGATACATTTTTCTTCAGAACATTTCATGAAACATCGCAAAACTAATTTCTTAACGTCGTAGAAAGTACTTTAAAAATGTACTTTTAAAAATAAGTTCCCGAAAAAAGTATTTTAGAAAAATTATCGTCAAAGAAAGTGTTAATAAAGTTAAAATAAAGTTAGTTTTTATTAAAATACTGCGAGAAAAAAAACTATTCCGCTCAAGGAACAAATAGAAAGAGAAGAAATGTCTTAAAAAAATATTTTTTTTTTTGTAAAGAAAACCTTTTGTATTTTGACAAAGTCGTCCAAAAGTACTTTTGTATAACACGAGCTTCTAAAACTTGTCAGAAATCTTAATGTTTTATTCGCTATTTTTTAGCATTATACCTTTTTAATATCAGTTTCTAAAATTTAAAAAAGTGCTATTATTGTGGTACTTTTTCACATGCTACAAAAATATTGTTTTTTTTTCATGAGAAGACAATACTGGCGTTAAAAAAATTATTGAAATTTTATAAATCAAGCAAACAGATCTTTGAAACAGAAGTACAAAACTAATGCAAAAAGTATGTTTTAAAAAAGTACTTTCAAAAATATTGGTTTTTGCATGAAATGGCATAATGCCGTTAAAAAAAAAAATTATTAAAATTTTATAAATCAAGCAAAAAAATTTTTGAAACAGAATTATAAAACTAATGCAAAAAGTATTTTTAAAAAATAACTTTTAAAAGTACTTTTAAAAAAGTACCCAAAAATAGTACTTTAAAAAGTAATTATAAATATTTTTTAAAATGCTTTAGAAAAAGTATATTTTTTTACAGTCCTTTAAAATTTATATACTACGCAAAAAAATTGCGTTCTAAAAAAGTACTGTTTCAGAAAAGTACTTTGAGGAACACAATTAAACGCATGGATCAAAAGGACGAGTAAAAAAGCCCTTTTAAAAATATTATTAATAACTTTAAAAATATTTAAGCACTCAAAAAGTCTTTTTAAAATATATTTATGTAACAGCTTTTAATCGATCTTTGAAATGGTACTACTTTTCTTTTCTTATTTTAGCTTGATACTTCTATTCTCTACCTTTAAGAATGTTGTTTTTTTTTTGCATGAAAAGGCATAATGCCATAAAAAAAAAATTATTAAAATTTTGTAAATCAAACAAAAAGATTTTTAAAACAGAATTATAAAACTAATGCAAAAAGTATTTTTTAAAAAGTACTTAAAAAAGTACTCAAAAAAGTACTTTAAAAAGTACTCATAAATATTTTTTAAAATGCTTTAGAAAAAGATTTTTTTTTTAACTCCTATAAAATTTATATACTTCACAGAAAATTGCGTTTCAAAAAAAAGTACTGTTTCAGAAAAGTACTTTGAGGAACACAATTAAACGCATGGAACAAAAGGACGAGTAAAAAAGCCCTTTTAAAAACATTATTAACATCTTTAAAAATATTTAAGCACTCAAAAAGTCTTTTTAAAATATATTTATGTAACAGCTTTTAATCGATTTTTGAAAAGGTACTACTTTTCTTTTCTTATTTTAGCTTGATACTTCTATTCTCTACCTTTAAAAATTTTGTTTTTTTTTTTTGCATGAAAAGGCATAATGCCATAAAAAAACTTATTAAAATTTTATAAATCAAGCAAAAAGATTTTTGTAGCAGAATTATAAAACTAATGCAAAAAGTATTTTTTAAAAAGTACTTAAAAAAAGTACCCAAAAAAGTACTTATAAATATTTTTTAAAGTGCTTTAGAAAAAGTTCTTAAAAAAGTTCTTTAAAATTTATATACTTTGCAAAAAATTGCGTTTTAAAAAAGGTCCTGTTTCAGAAAAGTATACTTTGAGGAACACAATTAAACGCATGGAACAAAAGGACTCAAAAAGACTTTTTTAAATATTTTTATGTGCCAGCTTTTAAACAATCTTGGAAAAGGTACTATTTTTATTTCCTAATTTTAGCTTTATACTTTCTTCCTCTACCTTTAACAAATTGTTGATCTTTTGTTTAAAACAACTAAACGCATTACAAAGAAATTATTTAAAACACTGTATATCGTCTAAACAGCATTTATTAGCTAAATAAGTAAAATTGAGAACCCTATAAAAATTATATTAAAAAAAAGAACTTTTAACGCATTTTCGTAATTATTTCACTTATTTAAATTTTATATATAAAAAAACGTATAAACCCTGTTAAAAATAACTTGCTACCTCTGCTTAAAATCCTTTAACTTTACACTTATTTCTAATAATTTTTTATAAGTCCAGCTTACTTAGTAAATATTTATTATTTAATTATTTTATTTGAATAAAAAAACCCTTACCTTAACTGCGTGATCCTGTATGTATTTAAAAATGTAACAGTGGTAACACTGAAGAAAATAAAAAGTACTAAAATTACTCAAATAAGTTTTTAGTATTTAATTTCTTCAACGTTTAACCAAAACTACTCACAAGACTTGTAAATATAAATTAATTGCTAGCTGATAATGAACAATATATAATTATAAATGAAAAGTTTACACTTAAGTAAAACACAAAAAAACACTTATTTAAGGAAAAATTTTGTAAAAAGTTAAATTAATACGAAAGATAAAAACTTAGACTTAAGTCAAGACAACAACCACCCTGTGTACACTGTAAAAAAATTAAATATAAAAGCAGTTTGAAGAAAAGTTGTATTATAATTTACTCCATTTATTAAGTAATTTTTTGTATAAATGTTATATTTTATTAAATAAGAGCGTATAAATTAAATATTTTATTATCTTAACGAAATTGTTTTAGACTAAATTAATTTTTGAAATAAATTATTTTCAACGATAAAATATATATATATTCGAAATTCGTTTTCTCCCTTTTCAAAGTGTAAACATATTTAAAAACAAAATTACAATAGTATTAAATTACAAACATTGGTAAGGAACAATATAAGGTGTGCGTCAAAGTGATAAGGTTTATTTTTTTGTTTATTGAATATTGTATAATAAAATCTCAAAACATCTTGAAATTTATTTCCAAGAAAAGACTCTTCCATGGACCTCTGTGTATATTAGTTTTTTTTCAACTTATGCATTTATATATAATTTATGCATTGGTAGAAAATAGGCTAGTACCAATGGCTAACTGTGTGGTGGCTTTCACTTTGTTAGAAATTAAAATATCGGGCTCTATTTTCAGCAGGTCCAAAATTGATGGTTTCAATAAAAAAATTAAATCGGTAAAACGAGCATTTTCTTGAGCTAATGCACATCTGTGGTCATTTTATAACCGTATAATTGATATTTCCAAAACATCTAGGGTCTTATCTGACAATTTCCAATAATGGCTTAACGACATTAAGTAAATGTCTTTATGTTCTTCTGAGCTTCAAATAATACACTTTGAACAAAACTATTTAACTTACTTTACTCACATAATAAACGAGTAACCTCATCATTTTCACGCGCACCTTATATGTATATTTAACACATATTTTTTTTACTTATTACCACAACAATAAAATAGTTTAAATAAAAACAGAGAAAATGAAAGTAAAAAAAAAATTATAAAACAATAAAACTGCAGATGGAGATAAAAATGATATTTAAAAGTAATTTATATGTAATTGCAAACAATCGTTTTAGCGCAAGTATATTATATTAACGATAATTATTTATATCAAAAAAGAAAAAAAAAAATAATATACAAAAAAAGAAAATAAAATGTAAAATCGGTATATTAAAATTAATAATAATTAAAATTTATATTTAAGCAACAGAAACCTAAAATACAATTATTGCATTATGTGTAATGAAACAACAACAAAGAAATGCATGTAAAACAAAAACACGATAAAATCTGGATTTAAAAACTAAAATAAAGCAAAAAAATAAAAAATAAAAACACTAAATAAATTGTGAAAAAATAAATAAAAAATTATTAAAAATATAAACAAATATGGATTTTTATTTTAATGGATTTTTCTTACATATTTAATTACGGCCGGAGTTCAAATTCTACCGACTAGAATCCGGCTTATAGCCGCCGCTGCACATAGGGATATTTTGCCAATCTAGATGGACATTACTTTTTTTTAGCTTATATTGGCTCTAGATTAATGAAACTTATCAGAAAAATCTCTCATGGTGATAGGCTGTTAAATTTATAAAATAAGAAAAATCGGTCCAAGGAGAAAAAAGTTCCCCTTAGACAAACTATTCCTACCTCTAAAAAATTCAGCTTTTTTAAACTTTCCCATACTTTTGTTCAGCAAATGCAACTTTTATAGTCAGCGAATGTTCAAAAATTTAAACCTGGACCCTGAAGATTTTAAAATGCCAGTTTTCGCCTCGCCCCCTTTTGTGGGCGGTGACATTAAATATTATTTGCAAAAATAATGTAATTATTAAAAGAAATGGATTACATACGCCTAAGTACCAAAAAAAGGAATTTTTAAATTTTTATGGGCAGGGGAAGGGGAGGTATCCCTCCAATCACAACCCCTGAGACGTCCATGTGATTTTAAAAAATTTTTTTTTTGCTAATTTCCAAAAAATAATCATTTTTAAGAAGAGAAGAATATTAATACAATTCATTGTTGTAATTTATTATTTATTAATATGTGAGTGACCCGGTCTATGAAAAGGTGGCTTATGACTCAAAATAAAAATTTCGAAAAATTAGCTGCCAAAGATAAACAATGCATTTCGTCAGTTTCTTAGTAGTTTTTCTTTTGCATTATGAGCAGTCATGCCCAAAACTACTTAATACTGCTAAATAAATATTTTTTGTGCAAAACAGTTTTTTTTGTAAAATCGTTTTTGCAGCGTTCAATCCTGTTTTAAAATTTTTCAATTCCATTTATTATCTTGATTCTGGATTTTCAATAACATTCTGTTTTTCTTTCATTTGTGTCTTCTTTCTCTACATTTTTAGTACACTTATAAGAAAGTTAGGACTTTCTGGATTTCACCACGTTAAAGAGCGTCTCAAAAACTATCGAAACCAAAAAAAAAGTGGAAAAATTTTTTTGGAGTCATAAGCCACCTTTTCATAGGCCAGGTCACATATATTCATAACTTTCACTACTTGTTCTCCCTCTTTCTTGGTAATGAGATAATTTGACGGTAATGAGATTAAACGCGATACTAAGGTTGCTCTTCATAAAATTTTATTATAATTCATCCAGTAGTTTTTACGTGATGTGATCACAAACAGACAGACAGGCAGAAAATCACAGCGTTATTAAATGTATAGATAATAACTTTTTTATATTAGTAACAATAAATAATATTATTTATTTCTCATTACGCATAATTCCTTTTTTTAAATTTATTATCATATAGTAATCCAAACAGATTACTATTGGAAAGCATATCCATATAGCTATTTCACTGGTGCTTACCCAGGTCGTCAGTGGACTTTTTTAATTTTCTGAATAAAAACCCAGATTCTTAAGCTCAAAATTTAATAAACCAAATGAGAAGTTTATTAAATCTAGAAATCAAGAATAAATTCAAAATTTCTAAACAAAAAACATAGTAACCATTTCAAATTTAAAAAATTAAAAAACTTCACTTTTCTTTTTCTTTCTAAAAAAAGTAACAATAAATGTTATTTAAAAAAATAACAATTAATTTATTTAAAGCAACTTAGACACCAAAAAATTTGTATAACCGCCAAAAAGGTTTCTTACTCCTATCTACCTATGCAAGATGAGCAAAAACAGAAAAAGGGTAAAATTCGGAAAAACTCGCAAAAAAATGGCGCAATAACGCACAGCTTTTTTTCTAAAATATAAAAGTAGAGATCATGAATTTTACAGTGATATATAACATTTTAGGATTGCGATCGCCCTAACTCTCAAAACCCTTTTTTACATTTTTTTACGAAAAAGAGAACAAAAAATCATTCTTTTTTTATTTTCGAATGAAATTTTTTATCATAAAAATTTTAAATGAAATTATTCTAAAAATTAATATAAGTAGCTGTTAATCAAGCCTTTCACAGAAAAAAAATCAATACAAAATCTTTATTCGTTTAGCCACAAAAATATATTGTAAACCTCGGCAAATCTCAACCAAAAGCCTTGAAAATTCACCTTAAGGAATTTTATGGTCTATCGATCTGCGTATGTAAATTGAATTTTTGGCCGTCTGTTTGAGTTTGAGCCGCCTTCGTCGATGTCAGCGCCTTTTTTCGACTTACAGTTAACTTACGAGGATTTACAAAATTTCATATTTTTAAGCAGTATTTATTATTTATTATTTTTCAATTTTTAACCGACTTCAAAAAAGAAGGAGGTTATCTATTCGTCTGAATGTTGTTTTTTTTTATGTATGTAACCGCAGAACTCAGCCATTTCTGAACCGATTTTATAATTTTTTCCTTTATTTGAAAGGTTCAGGTTGATCCCATTTTAAAAACAGTTCATTATATTAAAAATTAAAGGGTGTCCCCATACAACATACATTTTTTTTACGTGTATTTAGAACCGTAAAGGGCACCAAATTAAAATTATAATAAAATGTAAAAATATTCAAAATTTTAAATTAAAGGGTGCTTCAATAGTTCATTTAATTTGATGTATATGGCCATACTTTTGAACAGTTGTACACAGACCGCTGAAATTTACAAAGAACCTGTAGTGCTAAGTCAGCTATAACAAAAAGTATAAAATTTGAATTTGGAACTAAAAGGGTGTCCCACTAGTTAATGTAATTCTATGTGTGTGTCCAAACTTTTGAACTGTTAGAGACAGACAGCTGAAATTTACAAGGAACCTGCACTGCAAAGTCCACTATAGCAAGTATACAATTTGAATTTAGAAATTAAAGGGTGTCCCCATAAATTATGTAATTTGATCTATATGGCCCTATCTTTTGAACCGTTAAACTATCTCTGGTATGATAACAAGTATAAATATTTGGAATTATAATGTAAAGGGTGTCCCAATAGTTCATGTAGTTTGATATATATGGTTAAACTTTTTAACCGTTATAGACAGATAGTTGAAATTTACAAAGAATCTTTGTGGCCAAGTCCCGTATATTAACAGGTCTTTAATTTAACATTGTAAATTAAAGGGTGTGCGAATATGTGATGTTATTTGATCTGTGTGCCCCTATCTGTGAAACCGTAGACAGAGGCTTGAATGGTGCCCCTATAAAAGACGGATGCTGATGAAAAGAGGAGAGGCTTGATATTCAAATAGTCTTCATTTTTTCCCTATAAGTTTGGCGCATCTTTTATTTGATTCAAATCTAATTCTTACAGATTACTTCTTACATTTTTAGTTTAGAATTGATGACCTTCTATCTGTTTTGAAGTCGGTTTTTTTTTTGGAAGAATTATTATTTTAAATTAATTTAAATTATTTTTTCTTAGAGAGAATAAAACCAACTTTAGCTTGACTTCAAATTTTATCTGCAAGTAATTATTATTAATTTTTTATGCTTTGCGATTTAAAAGATCGATCATGTATTCTGTGTTTTAACGCATCAGATTCTGGTAACGAACTAAATCTATATAATTTTAACGTGCCTTATTTCAGAGATAATTTATCTTATAGTGAACTAAATAAAATGCTACAAAAATTATATGTGAAAGTGGAAGTTCAGAATGTTGAAACCTATGCCTAGATGGCTGGATGGAGATTTATACATAGAAGACGTATAAATTTTGCAAAGAATATAAATATATATTCTTTTGTTTGTATGTACCAGTGCACCGATCTTCCTGAAATTTTGAAAGTTTGTTACCAAATGGTGGGTAAAACAGCATATATATTTTTTTGATATTTCACGTGGGCGTGGCACTTCCCATACAAAGTAAATTATTATCATCGTGTTACTTGATAACCGTAGTATGTAGAAATTTGAAATTTTTCTCAAATAACTCCCCTACTAATGTGCATAATGTAGTTAAAAACAGGCTGGATTGAAATAGTGGGCGTGGTACATCCAATACAAAATGAAAAAAAATGTTACCGTGTAGTTAGAGAACTACAATAGGTAGATTCTTTAAACTTTACACAACTAACCCACATACTAATGTGCATAGTATAGAAAAAGATGGACTGTCTTGGGACAAAAGGCGTGGTACCTCCCATACTAAATGAACAATGATAATCGTGTTAATACCTATAGTCTAGCAAAACACAAATTGCATTTGAATAGTGGGGAAGCGTATCTCGCGCAAGATCTTAACAATTTTTATCGTAAAACTAGGGAAGAAAATAATAAGATTGTTGAAAGCTTGCGTTTTCGAGTTTGCGCTTGTGATTAGGACGGGAGAACTGTGGACATACAAACCATTTATCTTTTATCGCTTGGCCGTACTTTTATTTTCAAGTGTTTATTGGATATTTTTGTGGGTGGGTGTAACGAAGCGCACTGGGGAAAGCTAATATACATATTTGTTAATTATGGAGTAATTATAAAGTTATTGAACTTTTTAAAAGTTTATACTGAAAGCAGAAGTTATTTTAAGCTCACCTCAGGCAATTAAAGTGTAAGTTCCCTAGGTAATATTTTGATACCCATTTTCGATTTTTAGTAACCACGGATATACCAGTTGCTAAGAATGAGTCCACACGATATTTATAAGACCACATAATCAATTGATAAAGAACTGGAGAATAAAAGTAAATAAACAAAAAAAAACATTGGTATAGATCTGGATCGGCACCTAACTCGAAAAATTCATATGGAATCAAACTTAAGACAAATGAATTTAAAAGTAGTCTAACAAAACTAGCTTTATGGCAAGAACTCCATCCCTCATCTTAGATTAAGAAAGTTTTCTATACAAGTCTTCAAATCAATATGGTGTTATGGAATTCAATTATGGGGCACTGCCTCAGCTAGCAACATCGAAAAATTTTAAGGACATCAGAATAAGATTAGAGGCTGTTTGTAGCACGTGACTCTATGATGGTAAGGTTGCCGTAATTACATTTCGGTTGTCTATAATCATAGAGGACAGAAAGGGGGTCGAAAAGGGACCCGTTAAGGAAGTGGTCTGCATCGATATTTCCCCTACATAAAAAAAATGTGATCATTCTTAATGTAATTACGGCAACTTTACCATCATAGAGTCACGTGCTACAACCAGCCTCTAGTCTTGACTTAGTGATTTCAAACTGTCGACTGGTAACTGTCGGCCTTCTTTCAATGTTCAGTATTCAGGTCTGCCATGGCATCCACATGCCTTCTTCCAGTGGTAATGATCACAGTTGCTCCCTGGTATATAAAAAATGAAATATGTCATCAGTAGAAATAGTGAAACATACAGTAACGTATTTGAAGAACCTTGTAACACATCCAAATCCGCTGGGCAGTAACATCCTTAACGATTTTGGATACATTTGACTAAAAAGAAGGGATATTGCTACATCAGAGGGATGACCCGCACCAGATTTATTTAGTGAATATGTTAATTGATTTTCTTTTTTTTTTGGAAAATTTGGTTTTATTTAAAATTTTATTTTTGTTTTGACGAAACCTCGATTTTTTTCCGATATCTTGATTTTTATTTTGATCTAATAATTTTAGAGAATTTATTTTTTATGTTTTTTTTTTTAAATAATTTGGCGAGAATTCACCATTTTGATGAATTTTCAATATTTTATTTTTTTGAGACATTTGGTTTTAAGGTAGAAGTTCGACTAGTTATTGAATAATAGATTTTTCGTATTTTTATATGAAGCTGGTAAAAACTAAATTTTTTCGTTTAATCAAAATTTTTGGTATAATCTTGGATTTTTGAGGAAGTTGTACTCCTCAACATAATGTTTTTGCAGTTATTAGTCCTCAAAATAATCCCCATTTGACCTCTTTGTTTAATCCAACCAGGCATTTCTTCAATTTTGGAAATATACACAAGAGGTTAAATTTGGATAGTGGATTGGATGGGGTAGCAGTTCGAATAACATATAATAGACTCTTATCCTAGTGACCGCACACGTGTTAAACAGTGTATTCTTTTGCTTGCAGCACCCGTTAATTGGAAAGCTTTTTTATAGTAATATTTTACAGATTTTGGAATAGTTGTGACTTTAATTAAAATGAAAATATGTATTTTAAAATAAATATTTTATCCTAATCTTTCATATTAATAAAGAAATTATATTATTTAAATGGACTTGAAATCTCCATCTCTGCTTAGTCAGGAGGTGCTAAGCACATATTACACAATAATAGTTACAATTTAACTGTCCTTCGAACTTAAATTTTAAACAAAATTTACAACTCTTTTTAACATTAAAAACCATGTTTAAAACTGAACAAAAATATACAAAAAAAAAAATTGTTTTTAATCAAAATCAGCCATAAATATCAACGATTTAAAAATCCTCTGCACAGTACTTTAGATAAATAACAAAAACAACGTAAAAAAAAAACATAAATGAAATAAAAATATAAGCAACAAAATATAAACACTTTTTACAATTGTGTGTTAAAATAAATACAATAAAATAAATTTAAACAAATGAGTTTGTTAAACACATGTGCAAACGTGGCGTGTGGGCGGGCGCGATCGTACAGTCAAAAGCCGTATAAAATGAATGATTGAATGGTTGGCTAAATAGCACCATGGCACAATGAACGTTTAAATATACGGTCTTATGATGGAATGGATAGATGGTTGATGGGTTAGTTTGACTGAATAAATGAATGGATGAAACAACATGAAGATGAGCAAGTAGATGAGTGAATGGGTATTATTTTTTTTTTTTTGTGTCGCAGTTGTGTTGTTTTCATTCTTGCGAACAAAAAACAACAGCACTTAAATGCAATTTACAAATGTGAAAATAAAATAACATCAAAAGCAACAAACTATAACACCAAATAACCCAGCAAATAATTTCGTTAATAAAGATTTAAATAAATTGTTTTTATTTGTTTTATAAAAAATTATTTTAAAATACACTTCCAGTAGACACTATTTCTTTTGCTTAAGGTCAAAAATCTTTAGTTTGACAGGGACTGAACTTCATTCATAATTTGTATGAAGCTAAATTAGGGCCTGTTTTTAAAAAACAAAACCTTCTCACGTATAGGTTTCGTTTTCAAACGATAAAGCTTTAAATTTGATATTTATAAAACATTTAAAAATTTTCGTTTTTTTTCATTCTGAAAGCTTTTACACACTCAAAAAATTATGTGCGTTAAGTCAACTGAAAAAATAAAATAATTGAAAATTAAGTTAAACTAGAATAATATTAATATCTTTAAATGTTAAAAAATCAACCGAATAAAATCCCTAAAACAAATATTTTTTCTTTAATTTAAACTTGTAGTAAACTGCACAGTCGGTTGGAATTATTGATTTTGCATTTGTTTTTTTAAATGATAATCCAATAAAAGTAACAACAAATACCATTAAAATCAACGAAATTTCCGTCGTTTTTGCTATTTTTACTTTAAGAAAATAGCTAAAAATTATGTAAGTATAAACATATTTCCTTTATATTCAGTCAGATATATTTCAAATAATAAAGAAAATTACTAAAAAATATTAAATGTAAAGTAAAATCAGTTTTTACGTGTAGTTTGTTTGAAAAATAAACGTTAAAATCAGTTAAATAATTTTTTCTCTTCATTTAGAATTGTTTTTTCATTTAGAAATAATTTTACTTTTAATCAGTCATTGTAAAAATATTTTGAGTGTAAAAACCAAAAATAAATTAAAAAATTTAAAGCTCTTTTTTGTCACTCACATGAAAAATACTAAAACGTAAATGTGTTTTCTTTCGTCTTTTTTACGAAAGAACATAATATTTAATTTTATAAAAGCAGGCCATTAATGAGGAAATTGCAAGTAATTAAAGTAAAAAAAGCCTCCAAACATTTTTTTGTTATTCTCAAAAAAAAAACCCATCTATGAATGGGTCCTATTATTTACAAACAGTTGCCTAATCGCCGATTATAATTGTTAAAATTTTCAATAAAATTTAGCTCATAATTAATATATCAAAGTACTTGATAATCTTTGTATTAGCCTTTCATTTCCCCCCTGTCAACAAAAAATTTAACACTAACTGCTGCATAAACCATGAATATAAGAGTAACCAAAAATAATAACCTAAAGTTTATATATTCGGTATAATCATTTACGTTTTTATATAGTACTAGCTATTCCCGCCACATCGTCTGCATCCTGACGATATATTGCACGATTTGGCTTTGAAAGTATTACACACCAAATGTAAGACTCTTACTTTTATAGTGCTTCAGTTATGGTGCTTGGATAAAATTCTAAAATTTATGAAAAATTCTAAAATTCTAAAAACTATTGTAAACACCTTTTGCAGGGTGTTTACAGGGTGTTTATAATACTTTAATAACATTTTAATTCCACAAAGTAAAAATGCAAATCAAATATAAATTTTATTTAATTGTCTATTTTGTAGTAAGTAATTAATATTTTATCATTATTTTAAATCAGCGCCATCTCTGGCGCAACCATGTTTAAAATATCCCGCTTTCAAAAATAAAAGATGCCCTAAAGTATGCAGTACCTTCAAATCGGCAAAAAAAGTCGACGTACTTTTACTGCTTTTTCACTTTATTATCTCATGTAAATTAGGTATTTTTGCAAAAAAAAAAAACTATTCTATATTAGAATCAGGGTGCAAAAGTACCTCCTCACACAATTTAGCTGAAATCCACCAGATACATATTTTTTTTACATAAAGATACCCAGCCTTGGATAAAATTCTAAAATTTATATAAAATTCAAAAAATTATAGTAAACCTAGAGAGGTTTTTAAAATATTTTAATAACAATGTCATTTCACAAAGTAAGAGTACAAATAAAATACCAATTTTATTTATCTCCATCTGTTGTTTAAAATATCCCGCTTTCAAAATCATTTTTAAAATATCGCAGTTTTAAACCGAAAATTTCAGTACCTTTAAATCGAAAATTTCAGTATCTTTTAACCGAAAATTGAGTATTTTCACTGATTTTTCTTCACTTTCTCTTGAAAATAAGATATTTTTGAAATAAGATTATTTGGAAAAATGTATCTTATATTGGAGTCAATATGATAAGATACCTCCTCAAAAAATTTTGTTAAAATCCATCCAGTAGTTTTTACGTGATGCGAACACAAACGAAAGCCAGACAGACAGACAGACGCCAATGAGTTACTATTTTATTATATGTAAAGATAAGTGTCTCGGTAGACCGACTGGTAGAGCTCAAGTCTATCATTCTATAGGTTGCAGGTTCGATTCTAGCCAAAGACTCTAGGTGTTTTCTGCAGACAAGCAAAAACCTTCCCAGATGTCTTAAAAAAATACATGAATGTGTCTAGGCACCTTAAATGGCTCTTATATAGCACTTTCTACCTTAAAAACAGCAATTTTTTAATAACATTTTCAACATTTTTCTAAGACCATAAATAAAAATTTGGCACGAATTTTGCAAAACTAAGTACACCTAATTCTTTTTTTACACGTTAGATTGGTTCCAGAAAACTCAGTGTAAAAAAACTGTGTAAAAAAAGACATTGATCATATACAAAAATAGGTGATTGCTTCCTTATCTCTAAAACATATTAAAATTAGGAAAAACGAAAATTTTTTTTAAGAACAAGAAGTCATGTTTATTTTACTAAATCATGTGTGTAATGTAATGTGTATTTGCACCGTTTATTTGCATCTTTAGTGTATGATGAAGACTTAGCAGATAGTTTCGTTCAAAAAATCAACGATGGCCTAATTGAATTTAAATTTTTTTATAGTTCTTACTGTAGCTACGTTTAAACCGAACGTTTTGCTAAGAAATGTTGAGCCTTTTCCATTTCGAAGGCGATCTAAAATTTCAATTTTGTTTTCTAAAGAAATGGCTTTTTATTGTAGTTTTCGCCGTCTTCTTTTAGAGATGCATTTATAGTTCACAAAATATTAACAATTTCAATTGCTCTAACAAGTAAAAATGCTTGTTTGCACAAAAACGGAATTCCTCTAAATTTTTGATATAAACATATTTCGAAAAACTTAAACTTTACATATAAAATCTAAGCCCAAATGATTCTGAATCGTGCTAAATGGAATAAAATCGTGTAAAAAAAAATTATTTTTTATTTCCAAACCCTGTTAAACCAAAACCGTGTAAAAAACGACCGTGTAAAAACAGAATTGGATGTATAGGGTTTTACTACCCTTTGTTAGTATAATCGAACCTATACTGTCAAGTCCGTGTATTTTTTTTAAAAATTTGTATTATTTTTATTATTCTCAATTATTATCTTCAAATCTTTAAATCACTGCCCTATTTCACTGGGTTATTGCGAACAACTGCCACTAAATTGTAAAAACAAACAACAATAAGATAAAAGTTTTTCTCGTTGTCGTATCTGCCGTTGTTTTAAAGTGTATATTATTTTTTGCGTAAGCGGTGGAGCAAAAAAAAAAAAAAAAAATAAAAAGCAACACTGGCAAGTTAAACAAAAACAGCCACTATTAAAATAAACAGATAGAAATGAATCGAACGAACGAACACTCAATTATAAATATATAGTTGAATACACAGGCACACAATTATAAATGTATAAATAAGAGCCAATAAATATAAATGCACCTGAGCTTCACTTATAAATTATAAATAACACATGCATAAATACACACACAATAGACACACATGTGCATTTATACTCACACGCACTGTGGTTGTTCTTATAGAATCACACACATAAACCAGGCACGGCACTATGACAGTCTGTTCAAACATAGAAATAATACAGGAACACCACTATTAATATGAAAAGTAAAAACAAAATAAATAAAAATGTAAAAATGCTGGCCAGGCAGCTTCATCGATACATCACTTTAATGTCATATAATTTTTTTCATGCATCCCGACATACACAACACCCACTTTTGTATAAGGAACAGTGATTTCAACAGCCTTCAGAAGTAAATTTATACAAAATAAGTTTGAAAATAATTTCAACAAAATTAAGCTTTTATATTTATACTAGCTGTCCCCGGTGCGTTTCGCTACACCTATCCACAAAAAATGCAATAAACACTTGGAAGAAAAGTACGGCCAACCTTTAACTCGTAAGCACACACTCTATTTTTCACTTTGTATGGGAGGTACCATGCTCACTGTCCTATTTCATTCTGTATTTTGCTATTACTATGCATTACTCTGATGGTTACTTGAGAAAAGTTTCAAGACTCTACATATTGTAGTTCTCTAGGTAGACGATAATATTTTTTCAGTTTGTATAGCATGTACCACGTCCACTTCCCCAAACTCAGTTTGTATTTTGCTACACTATGAAAATTAGTATAGGGGTTAATCGTGTAACGTTTCAAGGCTGTATCTATTTCAGTTTTCTAGGTACACGATAACAATTTTTCACTATGTATAGGAGGTACCACGCCCACCATTGCAATTCAGTCTGTGTTTCTCTACACACTCTCAAAATGGGGATTACTGATGCAAAATTCCAAGGCGATACCTATTGCAGTTTTCTAGACACAGGATAATAGTTTTTTACTTTGTATGGGGGTACCACGATCACTGTCCCAGCCTATGTTTTTCTAGAGTATATGCATGGGTATGAGCATTACTTGTACCTACTTTTAAGACTATGCCTATTGTAGAATTCTATGTACACGATAATAACTTTCCACCTTGTTAGGGAGGTACAACGCCCTCTGTCGCAATTAATTCTTTTTTTTTTGGCAAACTATGCGCATTAGCATTGCGGTTACTCGTGCAGACCTTCAAGACTCTATCTATTGTAGTTCGCCAGAAACACGATAATAATTTTTCACTTTGTACGGGAGGTACCACGCCCAGTATCCCAATTCAGTCTGTGGTTAGCCAATGTGGGGGTTACTGGTGCAAAGTTTCAAGGTAATACCTATTGCAGTTCTCTAGATACAGGATACTAATTTTTCACTTTGTATGGGAAGTACCACGCCCACTATTCCAATCCAGTCTATATTTCTCTTAACTATATATGTTACTCGTAATATAGAGGTTACTCGTGCAAAATTTCAAGGCGGTAACTATTACTGTTACCGAGCTACACCATAATAAATATTTACTTTGTATTGGAGGTGCCACGCCCACGTCGAATAATGCAAAAGAAAGTACCCTATTTTATCAACCGTATATCTGATAACAAACTGTAAATATTTCAAGATTGGTTCACTGGTGTAGGCATCCATAGCTTTCCGACAAACATACAAACAATCACATTTTGTGCTTTATATATATAGACATACATATGGCGATAGATATAAAGAGTATTGTATTTGTAATTAAATTTTACAATGCAATTATAAGTTATATACTAATTTAATTTGTCGGACATAGTAATGAAGTATTCCACTCTTTGTAGTGCAACTACAATTTCAATTTCCACCCAAGACTCTTGATAGACTAGTACACTACCTACTAGGCTACCGAAGTATGGACAGTTGTTAAAAGATTATGTTAGAAAGTGCCTACCACGGATTCAAATTTTCAGACAGATCTTGTTTTTTATTGATGTGTGTTGACTAAACTTACGTCATGAGTTTTAAGCGTTGCACAGTCTGCTAGGAACGTCAGTCTCATTTGAACGTGTTGTTCGATGCAGTGCTGACACGACGATTTTTACTTTTAGATTTGAGGACCATTCTTTTATTAAATAACTAGCTGTGCCCGCCACTTCGTCAGCGTCCTTCAATATTTTGTTCGATTTTGCTTTGAAAGCAATCCTCACCAAAGACCCTTAGGTTTTTAATTTTTTTTTTATCTTTAAGAGAAGTATCACTCAGGCCATTAATGCCTATATTAACTGTATTAATTCCTTTAAAAAGAGATATTAGTAGATAAGACAGATGGTTAGTGTGATAGTAAAGCTTCGCAAGCGCTTCTGAGGGGTTATTACGTATTTCGATTCGAATAGAAAATCATTCGAATTTGTATGACTTTAACATTGTGTTTCGAAAAAGATTTCTTTGGAATCGAAATACGTAATAACCCCCCTGGTGTTCTTTAGCGAATAACTTTGAAGCTACCATAGCCAATTTATAATTATTTTACTTCGCCGACAATTTAGTGCCATGTGGTAATACGGGCGTTTTTAGTTCCGCCTTAAGATATGCTACGTATTAGTTTATGTATTTTTTATTTTATAAAAAGTAAAGTATTCATATCCGGATAGTTCAACTGCGTACTTTCACGACTTTTTCTCCACTTTCTGAGATGTTTTTGTGTAAAAAAAGTATCCTATATTGGGACCATGATACTAGGTACCACCTCACAAATTTTTGTTAAAATCCATCCAGTAGTTTTTACGTGATGCGCACGTAAAGAAAAGCAGACAGACAGACAGACAGATATGACTTACTATTTTATTATATGTATAGATATTCCAAAAAAATTTTTGATTTTTTTTACAAACCGGCTTTTACATTCCACACAAAAAATTATTTTATACTTCTTTCTATTTTTAAAATGAGTCTGTTGTTTTAACTAATTTTATACCTGACAAGCCACTGTATTATATAGCATCTTGTATACATCTATCTTTCCTATACCAATGCTGTCTTCTCCCACATTCACACAAACAAAATAAATATCAAATTGAAACAACAACACTTGTTAACTTTCGCACGTACTTCATATTGTTTTAAATACTCACATGTTGTTTGTTCTCGTGTGTAGTTGCAACCATTCAATCGAACATTTTATTGATTGATCAAATATTTCTTAAGAGTCGTGTGTATAAATCGAATAGAGCAATATTTAATTAAATGAAGTGTGACTTCTTGTTGTTGTTGTTGTTGCTATTGTTATTTTTGCAAATGATAGAGTGTTGTTCTTCTTAGACGCAGCCTATTTTCAAGGATCATTGAGTCGCCAGATTGACATCTGTTTTAATTCACGGAAATTTGTATTTATTTACTTTTTACAACACTCAAACATATTTACTCAATTGTTTAGTATTTTGTTGTAGTTGTTGGAAGAAAACTACATTAAGTTATATTTCCGTAAGATCTGTTTTAATTCTAGTGATAAATGTTTATTGACATTAATGTGAATTCAAGTATTAATTGCATTTTAGTAAATGGAATTTATTTTTGTATAAATGATATATTCCAGAGAAATAGAATTTTCAATGTAAATATTTATAAGCAATACAGGGTGTTTTAGTGAAAAGTGTTAGTGTGAGCAAACTCATTTGCAAAGAATGTGTGCAGCTTCACTTCTTTTTATAATTCGAGGCTTCGTTGGGAGCACCTTTTTACATATTTGAGTCATTGCGTATCAATTCAACCAAAAAAAATTTTTTTTCCAAATTTATAATTCCCGATTTTATTGAAACTTTCGTTATTTATATTTTTTTTGGCTTCCTGGTTCCAAATATAATTTAATAAAAATTATATTTCTTACAGCTTACAAAATCGTCTTTCAAATGAGCTTTTCCTCAACTTCCTAGGGCTTATAATGGGTGGTTGAATTTGAAGGGCCGATGTTGAATGTGAACCACACCTAAACGTCAAGTTTTTTTCTGCATTTAATTAGACATTTCTCAACCTCAGACTTCCTCAATTTGAACTATGGAAATATACATCGAGCAACGCAAAAAATACACAATCGAGCAAATTCATTGGCCGTGTTATCTCACGTGGTGGCGATGTCAATTGGCCGCCAAGATCATGCGATTTTACACTGTTGAACTTCTTTCTTTGGGGTTATTTGAAAGCAAGGAAGTTCGTCGATAAGAAAGCAACAATTAAAGAGCTAAATGATAAGATAATTTGGCACGTTAACGGCATAGAACCTCAATTATGCCGCCTCAGCGTCATCGAATATTTGGAGCATCGGATGGAGGTCGCAGCGGCCATTTGGCCGATATTTTGTTCCATACATAAATGTGCCATGCAAATATTATCAAAATAAAAAGAAATGACAATAATTTCCTAAATAATTTGTGTGATAATCAACATCGGCCCTTAAAATTTAACCACCCTATAGAACCGAAATTATAATATACTTATTTAAGCCCTGACCTCATATGCCAAAAAGCGATGTTTTTCTACTTTATATCTAAAAACTGTAAGATATAGAATATTTTTGAAATTATATTTGGTTTCAGGGAGTCAAGGAAAAAGTTTCAATGAAATCTAAAGTAGTATTTAGTGTGCCATGTTGATTTGCCATGGAATAACCCATTTATGACTAATACTGGTAGTAAAATAAATAAATAAAATGCTCTACTCTTTTTTTTATCAAAAAGCACAATGTTTTAGCCCCCTTCAGGTAGCTTTTTTTTTTAACTACAACCGAAAGCCCATACCAGGCATTCTATGCGCACACGTATTACAAGCGTCTGTCAAAAAGGTAAGATCCATGTAGTTGTATGAGACAAGTTACAAGCACATCGCATAGAATGCTTAAGACGCATAGAACGCATGAAGTAGATTTACTTTCTACTTTTTTACGCTTCGCAAATGTCATAAAGTCTGAAAAGCATATAAAGAGCGTACGATTAGAACTCGTGGTATGGACTTTCAGCTTTATATTTTGTTCTTGGCCTAATTTTACCTCCGTAATAATGGTATATTAAAAAAAATTAAAGTTCAAAGTTCGACGTTGAATTAGAGCCCAAATAAAATCATTTATTAGAATACTGTCATATTCTTAACCTTCAAGAACATATGTTAAAGATCTGTGACTATTTTATAATTGTTAGAAAACATATTATGACAGATTGTGACAGTTGAAAGTTAGATAGTAAATTTCTTCGATACAGAGAAATATTATGTGGAGTGTAAAAGGGCAGTTTGACAGTTCTTTGTCTTTTTTTTACACAAAAGACAATAAATGCGATAAAAAAGAATTTTATTTCGCAACATATTCATCTCGATACATTTAGTCCAGCGTGTTTCTAATAGTACTACTTTTTATTCCTCCAAATTATACAATTTCTCAGGGATATATAAATAGACGTTTGCTGCAAGACAAAACTGTTGCGTAAACGTTGTTTGTTTGTCTTAAAAACGCAGTGTTGTGTAGTTCTGCGCCATAGCTATGTTTTGCTTGATTTGGTTTCACAATAAAATTAAATGACTTTTTGAACACGGTGGTGGCTTGGCGTTGGAATAGAAGTTCTATCGGAACAGATTTATCATTTTATTGCTTTTTTAGTAATTGTTGCAATTTTAAAATAAAATTAAAATAAGAAAACGATGGGCTCCTGACAATCTCATTGGAAGCTGTGTTCAGATAAACTTGGTTACAAATTCTGAACTATTCATAGTTTTTAGATAAGTAATTAATTTAGTTAATTTAATTTCTTTTGTCCCTCTTTTATTTAATTTTAATTATTTAAATTTATCAGCTGTTCATATTACTTTACATTTATCAAGCCGTTTCAAATATGGAACTGTCTTGAATCAATACTGAAATTATCTTAAATATCTGAATAATATTCTCCGGTAATTGTTTAATATTTTCCCAAATGTTAGCCACCAACTGATGCACTAAGAAACTCACTGTTTTTTTTATCTTTGATCTTTTTGTGTTGTAATTGATCTATTCATTTCATTCACAGTTACAAAGCTTCACATTGTGGCCTAACATCCTCCAACCCTCCATTGAAGTTGTCATACGGTTATAATTATCGTAAAATGTGGTATTTTTTATATCCGCATATCAATATTTGGATGTACCCTATAGCCTAAGACACCTTTCGCACTTTCACTCTTCGATTATCCAATATTAGTATATGGATTTTATCGACTATTTATAGCGTGATGATCTCTTTTGGGCTAACGGAACATTTAATGTCGTTTGTGCTGATGAAGAGTACAACTGAACTATGAAAACGACTTTTTAAACCTAAAAATTGATAATGCAAAACTTATGAAGCCTTTATTTGATTACCATGATAATTATTTATGACAAGAAATTCAGTTTTATCTATTTTCGTTAGATTTACCGTGGTTGTCAACTCAAACTAATCGAGGCACATAGGGGTATTTTGGCAGTCTAGCCGGACATTACTTTTTTTTTTGTTTATATTGGCTCTAAAAATTTACTAAGTTCCCCTAGATTGATGAAACTTAGAAAAAAAATCTTGTATAGTCAAGCCTATGACTATAAAGGCTATAAAATAAGAAAAATCGAATCAAGGAGAAAAAAGTTCCCCTTAGCAGAACTAAACCTACCTCTGAAAAATTAAATTTTTCTAAAGTTTTCCCATACTTTTGTTTAGCAAATGCAACTTTTATAGTCAGCAAATGTTCAAAACTCGAAACTTGGACCCTGATGATTCTAAAATATCATTTTTCGTCCCTTCCCCTTTTGTGGGCGGTGACATAATAATTTAATTATTAAAAGAAATGGATTACATTCGCCTTAATACCACAAAAATGAAATTTTTAAGTTTTTTATGGGTATGGGAGGGGGAGGTATTAAAATAATAATTTTTAAGCCTTTATTTCGAAGAGAAGAATATTAATAAAATTCATTTTAGTAATTTATTACTTATAGTATTTAATTTTTCTGAGAATAATTTATTTATTCATAACTAGCTGGGCCCGCCACTTCGTCAGCGTCCTTATTTTGCTTTGAAAGTAATCCACCTTAAAACCCCTGATTTTATAGTGTTATGGTTTATGTAATTACTTTGTATAAAGGTACCCATCCCTGGGTATTTGCTCAGAAACATAGGCTTTATATAAAAACCTAAAATTTGTATAAATTTTCAAAATTATTGTAGAGTACTGCAAAAAGTGTTTTAAATTACCCGCTGATAAGTTGCTGCTAAGTTTGCAGTACCATTGAATCGGTAAAATTGCGCACTTTCACTACTTGTTCTTCCTCTTTCTTAGTAATGATATATTTTTACCGGAAAAAATATCCTATATTTGAAACACGATACTAAGGCACCTCTCCCTAAAATTTTATTATAATGCATCCAGTAGTTTTAACGTTATGCGCACACAAACAGACAGGCAGAAAATCACAGTTTTACTATGTGTATAGATAATAAATAATTTACACTAGCAACAGTAAATTTTATTTAAAATGATTACAATTAATTTTTGTACAACGACTTAGAAAGCAAAAAAATTTTATGACCGACAAAAAGGTTTCTTACTCGTATCTACCTTTGCAAGATGAGCAAAAGCAGAAAAAAAGTGAAATTTTGGAAAAAATCGCCAAAAAAAAGGCGCAAATACGCAACGTTTTTTTTTTCTACAATATAAAGGTAAAGATCGTAGATCTTATAGCGATATATAACATTTTTAGGATCGCGATAACCCTCACTCTCAAAAACTTATTCACTTTTTTCTGACCAAATAATGCACAAAAATAATTCACTGTAATAATTCAGTGATTCGTGTTTCCAGAGCAGTAACTTTCAATGCCATACTGCTCACGTTACTGTTTTCTGCGATTATTACTGGACTACTGTTTTATTTTGGGCATGTTGCTTCGCACAGTGGGGTACTTTGCCAATCTAGCTGGACATTAAGCAAAAAATTAATTTTGAGAAATATAAAAATTAAAGTACGCAACTCGACAGACCACAAAATTCTGCATCGTATAGTGAATTTTCAAGGCTTTTTCTTGAGATTTTCTTGAGATCAGGAAAGTTGAGTAAATATTTTTTTATGGCAAAACGAATAAGATTTTGTATTGTTTTTTTCGTCCTGTGATGGGCTATATTAGCAGCTACTTATATTAATTTTTAGAAAAAATGTATTTAAAGTTTCATGATAAAAAGTTTCTTTCGAAATTAAAAAAGTATTTATCCAGAAACTGAATAATCCTTAATTCAGTTTCTAATGTTGGCCAAAAGCCATTGAAAAATCGCCAACG
Organism: Phasia obesa; assembly: GCA_949628195.1. NCBI lineage: Eukaryota > Metazoa > Arthropoda > Insecta > Diptera > Tachinidae > Phasia > Phasia obesa. The sequence continues at coordinate 138,242,868 of OX451216.1, read as the reverse complement.
ATATCGCCAAATATTTAAAAAATCGCCAAAAAGTCGCCATGTCGCCAAGACAAGATATGGCGAGAAATCGCCATATCTGACAACCCTGTCCTATATTAGAAACAGGATACTCAGGTACCTACTCACAAAATTAATATTAAAATCCATCTAGTAGTTTTTACGTGATGCGACACAAGGAAAAAGACAGACAGGCAGATAGGAAATGAGTTACTCTTTCATTTTATGCATAGATTTTTTGCATAATATTTGTACGATTATAAATTTATTTGGTTTACTAACTGCTTAATAATATATTCAGCTAAAATTAAATAAAGAATAACACCTCCTTTCATGGTATTATTGTGTTTTCTTTGAATAATTCTTATATGAATAAATCTTACAAGAGCTAAAGAATCAATTGAATTTATTAAATATGAAAAAGAACACTTTCAATTTGTTACGAGAGTAATTGGTCTGACTGCATTCTTTATACTGTGTTACTTCACAATATTTGCATCATAGAGCTAAGAATTTCAACTCTCGACCTCATATTTTAGACATAAATTAAAAAAAAAAGAAATGTTTATTATTCTTAAAGCAATCCAGCCATTAATCCATCACTGTTGCTAGACATTTTACAATCAAATCTAGAGAAAACAAAGATTTAAAAACAAAGTTACCACAACGTAATCCTATTTTTTATGTGCAAAAATATAAATGTGTTTAAATGTTATTTAAATACAATAAATTTGTGTAGTTCAGTAAATCGTAATATTATTTCCTCTTTTATTGCTAGCCAACGAATTATGGAAGCCATGTGTGTATAAATAAAATTATATCATTCTTTTAAGAGTTACTTGTAATGGGTGATTTTTTTGAGGTTAGGATTTTCATGCATTAGTATTTGACAGATCACGTGAGATTTCAGACATGGTGCCAAAGAGAAAGATGCTCAGTATGCTTTGACATTTCATCATGAATAGACTTACTAACGAGCAACGCTTGCAAATCATTGAATTTTATTACCAAAATCAGTGTTCGGTTCGAAATGTGTTTTATCGACAAATTTAGTTCAGCGATGAGGCTCATTTCTGGTTGAATGGCTACGTAAATAAGCAAAATTGCCGCATTTGGAGTGAAGAGCAACCAGAAGCCGTTCAAGAACTGCCCATGCATCCCGAAAAATGCACTGTTTGGTGTGGTTTGTACGCTGGTGGAATCATTGGACCGTATTTTTTCAAAGATGCTGTTGGACGCAACGTTACGGTGAATGGCGATCGCTATCGTTCGATGCTAACAAACTTTTTGTTGCCAAAAATGGAACAACTGAACTTGGTTGACATGTGGTTTCAACAAGATGGCGCTACATGCCACACAGCTCGCGATTCTATGGCCATTTTGAGGGAAAACTTCGGAGAACAATTCATCTCAAGAAATGGACCGGTAAGTTGGCCACCAAGATCATGCGATTTGACGCCTTTAGACTATTTTTTGTGGGGCTACGTCAAGTCTAAAGTCTACAGAAATAAGCCAGCAACTATTCCAGCTTTGGAAGACAACATTTCCGAAGAAATTCGGGCTATTCCGGCCGAAATGCTCGAAAAAGTTGCCCAAAATTGGACTTTCCGAATGGACCACCTAAGACGCAGCCGCGGTCAACATTTAAATGAAATTATCTTCAAAAAGTAAATGTCATGGACCAATCTAACGTTTCAAATAAAGAACCGATGAGATTTTGCAAATTTTATGCGTTTTTTTAAAAAAAAAGTTCTCAAGCTCTTAAAAAATCACTCGTTACAAGTGCGCTGTTACATGTGAAATAAAAAAACAAACAAAAATTTTAAAAATGTTAAAAAATTCTTTACAACATGCGTTACTCATTCTCTGACTGAAATTTCAACGCTAACGCTATTGTTGAAGATAAATGGATCCATCTACAGAATGTAAAAGTTGTCAATGCGTTGTCATTTGTTACAACAACAGTAACAACATCAGAAGTCATGACAACAAAAATACAAACAGTCAACATAGACGATTACTACACTTTCGTTACATTGGAGATGCTGGCGTAATAAATACAACACCCTCTTCATTTCCTAGCTTTTATTTTTATTTAACTTTAAGCTTTTTTTTAATATAAACTATGTTTGGTAGGTTATTTTTATTTTTCGTAACACAGTTTCCCGACGAGTTTTTCTATAGAATTTTAAAATTGCATTTTAAATACACTTTTGCAAATTTTTCCATTTATAAATAAGCTGCATTTAACGCTCTGATAATCAGCAATTTTTTCAAGGGTTAATAACCAACAAGATCCCTGTGGACCTCACATATTATTTTAATGAATTTGAGTTTTTTCTTAGTTTTATGTTTAATTAGGAGATTTAAGAATGTGTGGAAATATTTTAACTAATAGAACAAATAATACATTTAACAAAACTAATCAGGGACCGAACATAATTGTTGTTTTTTAACCGACTTCAAAAAAAGAAGGAGGTTATCAATTCGTCTGAATGTTGCTTTTTTTTTATGTTTGTGCCTTCAGAACTCGGTCATTTCTGAACCGATTTTAAAAATTTTTGCGCCATTAGAAAGGTTATGGCTACAGATTGGTCCCATTTTAAAAACAGTTTAAAAGTTTAAAAATTAAAGGGTGTCCCCATACAACATACGTGTTTTTTACGTGTATTATAAAATTTGTAAGTCACCCATTTAAAATTAGAAAAAAGTGCGTATGACTATAGCTCCCAATAACAAAAAGTAATTAAAAAATAAAATTAAAAATTAAAGGGTGACCCCATAGGTGACGTAATTTCACCTTTATGGTCCTATCTTTTGAACCGTTATAGACAAACACTTGAAAGTTGCACAGAATGTTCGTTACTATGTCTGTTATAATAAGTATAAATATTTAAAATTAAAAATTAAAGGGTGTCCCATTAGTTGGTTTATTTTGATATATGGCCAAACTTTTGAACCGTTATAGACAGATAGTTGAAATTTACAAAGAACTTGTATTGCTAAGTCCGCTAAAATAACAAGTGTAAAATATGAATTTGGAAATTAAAGGGTGTCCCAATAGTTAATGTAAAAGTGATATATATGGCCAAACTTTTCTACTGTTATAGATAGACAGTTGAAATCTACAAAGAACCTATATTGCTTAGTCCGCTATTACAACAAGTATAAAATTTGGATAAATTAAAGGGTGTCCCAATTATTGATGTAATTTGACCATTATGTCCTCATCTTTGGAACCGTTATAGACAAACACTTGAAAAATAGACAGAGTGTTCACTACTATATCTGGTATAACAACAAGTATAAATATTTAAAATTGGAAATTAAAGGGTGTCCCAATAGTTGATGTAATTTGATGTATATGGACACAAAGTTAAATTTTACAAAGAATCTGTATGACAAAGTTCTCTTTAACAAGTATTTATATTAAAATTTGAATTTAAAGGGTGTCCCAATAGGTGACGTCATTTGATATATATGACCCTATCTTTTAAATAGTTATTGACAAACACTTAACAATTAGACAGAATGTCCATTACTATGTGTGTTAAAATAAGTATAAATATTTAAAATTATAAATTACAGGGTGTCGCAATAGTTTATGTAATTTGATGTATAGGACCAAACTTTTAAGCCGTTACAGACAGACGGTTGAAATTTACAATGAACCTGTATTGCTACGACCGCTATAACAAGTATAAAATTTGAACTCGGAAATTACAGGGTGTCGCAATAGTTAGTGTAATTTTATGTATATAGCCAAACTTTTTATCCGCTGCATACAGACAGTCGTTTGGCATTGGTATGACCTGAAAAAGCACAGAACCCTGGGGTCTTGTGCACCCATATACTCCGGAAGTACTGCTCCCCAGGTAGATAATCGACTGATATTTGTTTTAGATTATTGAATTCAAAAATTAGTTTTTTTTATCTCAATTGACAGTTTGTGCAATGACATTTAAAAAATCCCGCTACAATCTTCCTCGAATATAATATAATCATTGTATAATTACCGTCTTAAAGAAACATGATTTTAAGTTTGTCTGTTTTGAAGTCGGTTTTTTTTTTGCAAGAATTATTTATTTCAGATAAAAAGGTTACGAAAAAATTCATTTAATTTAATATTGGTTATATCTAACCATTATCATTGCATATATATTATTTTGGTTGTCGTAACCAATTAAAGTAAGAAATATTTGTTTTTGGTTATAAGTAACCGTTATATCAACAAAAAAAAGTTTTTTTTTTTTATATTATATAACCATTTTGTCAACAAAACTTTTTTTTGGTTAGAAATAACAATTATAAAAATAATTTCTTTGTTTTGGTTCGCATTGACAATGCAAAAATCAAAATAAAAATTTACTGATACTGAATTTTTCTCAAGAAAATAAGTAAATTCATATGAAAAATGTCTATACTAATGACAACAACTTATTCTTAAGTGTTGCGATTACCAACGAACGACATTTGATGTTATTTATAGAGATATGATAACCAAAAAAGAAATGGTAATGGTTATTTTTCATCAAAAAATCATTTCGGTTGATATAATGGTTATCAGCAACCAAAAAAAAAAATGTTGGTTGATATAATAGTTATTTATAACCAAAAAAACAAAACTCTCATTAAAATTGGTTGCGATGACCAGAATAAAATTTATCTTATAGAAATGGTTAATTATAACCATTTTATAAATTTATCAATATTAATGGTTAGAAATGATTTTTTTGTGATTTATCTTATAATTGTTACGTCCCTGATTTAAAGTGTACCAATCTGTTTGTTGATTTGAAAATCAACAAAATCGGTCCATAAATGACAGATATATAGTTAAAATATGGCAAACGTCTCTATCTCCATCACGTTTTTTTTTCGAAGTAAAGTAAAAATATTAAATTTGCAACAAAATTTTACAAGTTCAGCGATTCAAATGTATTAAGTCCGGGTATGTATTAAGTCCACAAAGTCAAATAGTAAAAAATCTGCAACATTAACGTAAATAAAATCCCACAATTCCCCTAATAAAGACCAATAATGCCATTATGGGAATTTTAGAATTTTACCCATAAAGTCTACATATGGACTACGGCTCATTTAATACTTTCAGCAATAATTGGGAGTATATATATCTTTATTACAACCGTCTTATTTTTCCGATCTCAGCTTTGAGATTTTAGAAAATATAGGATAGAGTCAACATTTTGATGCAAAATAGGTCAAATTGAAGGACCTTCATCTTTTACAAGGATGTTTAAACGAACGCACATATAGCTAGCTTTCGTAAAAATATAAAATTATAATATACATATTCCTTAATAATTTCTTTTTTTTTCTGATAAAAAAATAAGATAAATAAATAAAAAATAAAAATCCAATAAAATAAGAAATGCAATAAAATTGGAATTTTTAAATTGACAATTGTCCAGATTTTAATTTAGAAAAGATATATATAATTTTGAATTTTTATTCACGATATTTTAAATTGTGCTCGCTAACCACGAGTAAAAATTTAAAAAAACTTGCTGAAAATTATATAATTGAATTCCCAAAGAAAATTATTCCAAGATCTTGCTAAATGTTTCAGGTTTTATCTCACGAATCTCTCGGACAATATCAGGTTGAGTATCGTTACTGAATGATTATAGCTTCATTATTTACCAGCAACCCACTAGAAAGATTTTAAAGAGTTCAAATCGCAACGTCCAAGCGGCTAAATGACTTTGAATAGACTGCTGTCTAGAAAATGCTTTCTGCTTTGCTGGTATCTAATATTTCTTTATCTCTTTATAATTAAGAACTTAAGCCTAAATAATTAATTTATTAATTCAAAAATAGTTCAAATAAAATTCATATAATACAAATATAATGATACATCTCATAGATAAAATCAAAGTCGTGATTTATATTTAAAAAAATTAATACGAACAGTCTCAACAAAACTTGTCAAAAAATTGTTTGCATTACAATACAGGTCGCTTTGGACCTTGTTGTTGTTGGATATCCGCGTAGTAAATATCTTTAATCCTCCATAAATATTTCAATATTAAAATTTATAACCTAAAACCTATTTTAAAACCTTAAAAACATTACATGTCATGGAATCTTGTAGCATTCTACCAAGCCATCTTGAAATACTGTGGCTTCGGAAACACGGAAAGTCCATATGGACCTTGCCAGTCATAGGAGGGTTAAAAGTTATAGTATAAATATCATCGACATATCAGACTTTTTCAAAAGCCTGTACGATTTGATAATCTTTTGAAAAAAATCATAAAATATCATTTTTCCATGCGATCAGAGTTGCAAAATCTTGTTTTGTATGATAGTGTGGCATCTACAATGTCATTGTGAAACGATTTTCTAAGTAGAACAGAATTCTGTCCGATTTTTTTGTGATTAAATCGTACGATTATGTAGGATAGTGAATCGTGGCCTTCAATAGGCATTTTTATTGAAATGTAGGACTAATTGGTTGCAATCACAGCTTGCAGATCCTGCAGATACTTGCGGACTGCAGAGACTAGTAGTGGGTTTAGGATCAGGTGTAGAAACCTATAAAAATATATAAAATGTCTGAAATCACTATATTTGAAAGCACTAGACCCTACTAAATTAAGGTACTTTTTAATTACCAGAAATCATTTGCAAACGAATTTGTTTGGGAAAAGCACCCTTGATATTTTTTTTTTTTTATATTATACATTCTGGAGGCCACACTAATCACCAATAAAAATTGCTTTTCACCGAGAATAATACAAAATATCAAGAGGAAAATATAACAGGACAAAATAAAATTAATTCCGCAATAAATCTTAAAATAAAAAATGGCAAAAATTTATTTTAGACACTAACAGAATGTAATGCAGTTTCTGCATTGCTACATCCGTCTTCCACATAGTGGATACCAAAGCCTCTGAAATTTGACAATAAAAGTTGGCAGGAAGACCAAGAAGGAGCTTGGATATAATCTGCCTAAAAATGGTTAACTGGGTTAGTGACAGTGCACGGACTGTTAAGTTAAAAATCAAGGTAAGACGGTATTTGCAGACTGTGCCTGGAAATGGGCTAACATAAAAAGGCTTTGGATCACGCACGGCTCAGACACATATTAAAATGGAGATGCTGTGGAGACCTTAGCCTTAAGCAAATGTTGGCAATTACCGTAGACTCTATGATGATGAAAAATATCGACATGTTCCAGTCGTCAGTCTGAAATCACTATAGTCGTCAGTAAGACACGAGACTCAATCAAAGTAAGGTATTCGAAACGAAGGGCGTCGTAAAGGGACCCATGAAGTTAGTGGTCTACTTCGGTAACCCCCTACAAAATAATAATAATAATAACTAAATAAATTTTGTCATTTTTACATAAAAAAAAATATTCTTTTAAGCTCAGTATTCTGTCAAGTTTTCATGTGGAATTCTGTCAAACTTCATACGTAAAAAATTTGTATGAAAAAGTCATAAAAAAATGTTGTAGAAGTATTACTCTGTATACATATACAAAGTACAAAATAAATAAATACTTCAAATTTATTTTACAACAGTTTTTCAAACAAAATTAGTTTTAAAATACATTTCAAATCAGTATATAGGAATAAATATTCAATATTAAAAATAATTCCTTATAATTGTATATGCTTTTAAGATTTTATACAGGTTTAAATAAAAATATTCAAAATTGACCAAATCAGAGGCTCTTTAATTGGCACCCCTTCCAGCACCGAATTCTGATTATGTTAAGGTTTAAATCCAAATAATGTCCAATTTTCGATTCATTAAAAAATTGAAAAAAATAACTTTTTACCGAAACCAGTCATCGATATATCAAAAGCTTTAAATAAAATATTTTTTTTGTTGGAAATAGTGTTTGATGCTGCAACCGCGTTATTCAACTAAATGTGAAATAGTTGTTGTTATAACTAGTTATAGTTATAGTTGCAGTTGCAGTTTTTGTTTTGAATAATTTTATGTTTTAATTGACACTTACATCTGTCATTTAGACAATTTTGTTTTTATATTGAAGTGCATTAAATAAATTGTTTTATTTATTTTATAAAAATTTTTTGTGTGCAGTTGCTGTTGCTCTTTTTATTTTTTCTTTTTTTTTTGTGACAAATTTTTATGTCAAAGTGTTAAAAATTGTTAAATTTACGTTGAAATGTTTATTTTTCAATTTGTTTTATTGATTTTTTATTTAGTTTAATTTAGTCATTTTATGTGTCTCGCTGAGTGTTTTTTTTTTCTTTTTTTGGTTTTTTCTCTATTTGTAAAAACATTTGTTACGCCTTTTGTCACATTTTTGTTGCTGTTTTTTCTGCTGGGCAATCAATTTGTTAAATTTGTTACAGTCAGTTGTCGCCTTTTTGTAGCAACTGGCAAATAGATTTGCACACTTTTTTAACAGTTCCAGCTTAAAAGGCTTAAATAAAATGTTGCTTTATTACTTTTTTTTTATGGCAAAAGTAAATTGTTTATGTGTAATTTACTTTAATGGTGTAGAAAAGGGTTTTTGTTAAGAAATTCGCAACGGCGGAAATTATTGTGTTTCTTAAGGTAAAATCAAAAGCATATTTTTCATCATGCCTTAACATTATGATAAATTTCCAAGTTAAATGATTGAAATAGTGGCTGATGTTGAATATAAGAATACTTAAGATTTACATATTATATGCGCTTAGTTAAATTTTGGTTAATGTAACTTGGAACACCTGCTCCAGTTGAGATGTTGACCAATAAATGTGGACGTTATACAGGTGTATGCCATAATTACTGAATGTAAAGAAGATGATATTGAAGATTTTTATCAACTAATGCAACATACCTAAATCAAAAGAAATTGAAATTAGTAATATTATTAATGCGCAAATTGTCAAAGGAAGAGAATATGTTTGTATCAGAAGCATAGGCTTATGGGAAAGCAACAATATCATAAAAATTCTCATTGTTAGTTCATAACCTCATGAAGATTAATTTATGTTCGCATCACGTAAAATGTACTGGATGGATTTTAACAAGATTTTGCGAGGAGATACCTAAATATCCTGGTCCCAATATAGGATACTTTTTTACCGCAAAAATATCTTATTTCCAAGAGAAAGTGTGGAAAAAGCAGTGAAAGTACGCAGTAATAAAACAGTAAATCATATCGGTTTGTCTGTCTATCTGACTGTTTTTATTTACGTTGACATGATGTAAAATCTACTGGATGGATAGATACCTAAGTATCCTGGTCTCAATATAGGATACTTTTTTCCGGAAAAATGTCTTAGAAAGTGGAGAAAAAGCAGTGAAAGTACGTAGTTGAACTCCTGATATGAATACTTTACTTTTTATAAAGTAAAAAAATACATAAACTGAAACGTAGCATATATTAAGACGGAACTAAAAATGCCGGTATTACCACATAACAGTAAATCGCCGGCGAAGTAAAATAATTATTAATTGGCTATGCTAGCTTCAAACTAATTCGCCTAAAGAACACCAGAAGCGCTTGCGAAGCTTTACTAAAAAACTTTACTTTACTTTACGCACTAACCATCTGTCTTATCTACTACTATCCCTATCTAAAGGAAGTAACACAGTTAATATATGCATTAATTGCCTGAGTGTTACTTCTCTTAAAAAAAAAAAAAACGTAAGGGTCTTTGGTATGGATTGCCTTCAAAGCAAAATCTAATAAAATATTGAAGGACACGCTGAGGAAGTGGCGGGCACAGCTAGTTTTTTATAAAGTAAAAAAATACAAAAACTGATATGTAGCATATCTTAGGGAGGAACTAAGTACTGCTTAGTACAGCAGGCAACCTTTAATTTTTGAAAGATGTATATTTTAAAACACAGATTGTTTTAACTACTTATACGACACGGCACCTTTAATTTTTGATATTTAAACACAGATGGCGCTAAAAACATATGAACTACTTACTGCCAAATAGCCAATTGAATAAAATTTGTATTTGATTTGTATTTTTACTTTATGGAATAACATTGTTATTAAAATATTTTAAACACCTCTTTTACAGAGCTTTACAATAATTTTTAGAAGGTTAGAATTTTTTATAAATTATAGAATTTTATTCAGGGATGGATACCTTTATATAAAGTGAATAGATAAGAGTCTTAAAATTTAGTGCGTATTACTTTCACAGCAAAATTAAACAAAATATTTTCAAGGCGCACACAACGTATGTGGGCACAGCTAGTAAGTAATATTTCTCTTAAAGGTTCTTATCATTTTAAATTTCATTCAACCAACTCACATTAAACAAATTTAAAAAAAGAAACACTAAACAACCACTTAAAACAGTCCTTCAACCCAAAATAAAAAATCCTGTATCATAGATTTATCTAAATATTCCTTTGTAACATCTTTGATTCATAAACGGCAAAGATGTCTGCTATATTTAACCAGCTTTAATCTCTTAATTTCCAGTGAACAATAACAACACTGAAAACAAAATAATTACAACCATTTAGTAATGCGTACAATGAGCCAAAAAAAAAAACAAAAAGAAAAAAAAACGTAAAACCCCATTTAACCGATATAATGAGAACCATAATAATAAGCAAACAAAACAAATAGACGTAGTAGATAACAGTATCTGTAGTACGTACATATGCTAACATGACTATGAATGAATCAGTGCAGATTGAATAAATGAATGTGGTACTCGTAGGTATGAATTGTTAAAAGAAACAAAAAAAATGTAAGCGATGGACTTTCGAATATAAGAAAAAAACATTAAGGGAGTTATTTGGTTAAAAGGTTTCAATAAGTAGCACAATGGGTTGAAAGATAGCCAAAATGGGGACATTTATAGAAGCTTAAATCGTAAAATATTTTTTTTTAAGAAATTATAATTCAATAAAATTACACCATTTTGGATGAAAAAAAATATATATAAACTAAAAAATTATGCTTTTCTTTAAAAACCAAGAATCTATGTATTTCTATAAAACGTTCAAAAATATTTTAGACCTATTTTAATTTATTTTTTAATCAAGTGTTTTTATAGGCATAAAAAAATTAAAATATTTGTACTCATAGACACATGTTTTTTAAGCCAAAAACTGAAGTTATGTTCTTTATCACTAAATAAAATTTGAAATAAATGTTAAATATTAACATGTCTTTCAAAAATAATAACTAAAAGAATAACTAAAAAATACACAAAAAAAAAAAATATTTTACCAATTAAAGGTTTTAATTCGTTTCAGATGTAAATTTAATTAAATAATTAGTTGATTCAATTATATGTTTAATTATGATTTTTTGTTCTATTTTAAAAAAATATATATTTGAATCAATTAAGAAATAAATTTAAATTCAATTTAAATTTAATTAAAACCTTTAACTGGTGAAAAATTGTTTTCTGCGTAGTTTTACGCCCATTATTTACTTATTTTTTTAAGGTTGATCAAGTACCTAAAAGAATAGTTTTAGGAAAAAAATTAAATCTCCAATGCTGGAATTCACAATTTTTTATCAATGTGGCCCAAGTTTAAAAAAAAGATTTTGTAGCTTTAGTGAGAGTAAAAAATCAATTTTGTGAAAAAAGTTTGACAAATTCTGATAGAGAATTTGAATTTCTATCATCCGATATACAAATTTGCTTCAATATATCAATTTAAAATTTTTGATTAATTCTTAGTTTCGTAACCGTCCAATCCTATGTTCTATTGATAACAATCTTTTCGGTTCAGAAGAAAAATATTATTCGATCAATATTTGGCGAATAATCGAATAAATTGTATTTTTTTCGTGTATATTGGAATATTCCTACAATCATCCGGTATAAAAATTTGCTTCAGTATACCAATTTGAAATTTTTGATAAATTCTCATTTTCATAACCGTCCAATCCTATGTTCTATTGATAACAATTTTTAGGTTTAGAAGAAAACTATTATTCGAACAATATTTGGCGAATCAACGAAAAAATTTTATTTTTTTTATATTAGAATATTCTTATAAAAGTTGGCTGAAGCAACAACAAATAATGACGGTAATAAATAAAGAAAACGAAAACATAAGTGATAAACTACGTTCTATCCAGCTAATGAAAGGTGGTTACGTGATCAAGTTTGCAGGTACTAAAATTTTTGGCCTCCCTTATCTGAATTTGGTTGGTTATTTATATGCTGTTTACAAATAATACTATATGCTATCAGTCCAGGGTTGTGGGTTTGATTCTCACCAAAGACTGTCATTTTTCACTACAAGTTGGCAGGAAGACAAATTAGGTGCTGGATATAATCTGGGTGCCTACAAATGGTTAACTGTGTTAGTGACAAGTCATAGACTGTCAAGTATTATCTGGCCAAACTAAAAATTGAGGTTAGATGATACTTACAGATTGTGTTTAGATATAAGCTAACATAAAAAGGCTTTGCCAGAAACATATTTAAATGGAGATGCTGTGGGAACCTTAGCCTTAAGCAATTCTACCATATACCTTAGACTCCGCCATGAGGAAGAATATCGACATATATCAATTGCTAGTCTGAAATCACTACAGTCGATAGTAAAAGGCTATTGACAGCACGAAACTCAATGAAAGTAAGGTATTCGTAAATTCACAGTCGGATACCACAAATCATTGTGGAATGAAGGGGGTCGAAAAGAGACACATGTAGTTAGTGGTCTGTTTCTCTATCTTGAATCTTGAATCATTTGAAAACTTTTATTCGTTCATAGCTAAACTCAAATACTTGTTTACCCTAATACAATTTTGAAATAGATTCTTAGATATAAATAAATAGTCTGGCTACACAAACAGATTCATATAATTAGACACAAAAATACTACCATTAGATTATATTCATACGTATTAAACAAATAAAAAAACAACAAAATAAGCAAACAGAGATGATAAACCCAATTAGACTTACTCACAAATGGGCACAAAAAAATATATATATACGAGAGTAGTATGTGAAGGAAGAAATATATTTATATTTGTAACTAGCTTTGCCCGCCACATCGTAGGCATCCTGACAATATTTTCGTCGATTTTGCTGTGAAATTAATCTATACCAAATTTTATGACTTTTATAGTGCTTCAATTTAGTGGTTTATATATTTTCTTTATACAGAGGTTGCCATCCCTGCAAACAAATTCTAAAATTTATATAAAATTATAAAATCATTGTAGAGTTCTGTAAATAGTGTTAAAAGTTTTCCGATGGCAAAACTAAAAGGTGCTGTCAAGTTTGTAGTACCTTTAAATTGGTAAAATTGATTACTTTCACTACTTCTTCTACATTTTTTTTTTCTTGGAAATAAGATATTTTTGTATTCCATTTCGATTTCTAACTGCACTGCAGCTACGAAATTTTCAAAAAAAATTTATGTACAGAAATGGTCCTGTTACAGTTTTAGTATATGCATAGATATAGGTGAACTACTTTTCATTGCTTAGATGATTATATGATTTAATTACAGTTAATTTTAAGGCTAAAATCATGAATACTAGTGGCTTAGACAGTGGGGTTGAATAAAGGAATAAATAGTTATAAAAATTTAACTTGTAAACTGCAAATCTAGATTTGTTAAAATTACGGAAAATTAGAAAAAAAGGCATAGCCGATAAAACCAAACACTTCCATTTTATATGTTTTCAACTTTTCTTGCTAAAAATAAATAAGAATAATTCGTTCTTCATCAGTTCTAAATAGTGTTACATTTACTTAGACTGAATAACATTTTCTAGAGCCGATAGAATCAAAATTTGACATGAGCATAACAGAGGAGTAGTTGAACTTCAGGTTTAAAGGTGGGTACCATATACCCTCGAGGAGTAGCGCTATGTGGTCTCAGAGATGGGAACCTCGCACCTGTAAATTCTTTTACAGCTTGCCACATCTTCAGTTTTATTCTGATTTTTGAAAATTATACATGGCCTTAAAGGTCTAGTCAATACCTACAAAATGGTATATAAATTTGTAAAAAATATAAGCATTTTAGGAAATAAAATTTTTGATTTTTCGGTACCCGTGGTCCAGTTTTTTCAAAATAATGCGTACAATTTTTACCTAATTTTTCTAAATTTTTTAAAATTGTTAGCGAGCCAAATTCTAAATATTTTTGATAAATTTGAAGATTGTATCTATACTAAGTTAAAAACTAGACGATTTTCAATTTAAAAAATCCAAAATTATTGCATTTTTCTGTATTTTAGCCCAAAAAAGGTCGTTAACGTTTTTTTTTTAGAAAAAATTTTCATGAGGAATATATAAAAACTTTATATTTTTGTATAAGCTAACTATATGTGTGCACGTTTTCAAAAATTTCGTATAAAATTGATAATTCTTGTAGAAGATGGAGGTCCCGCAATATGACCTCTTTTACATCGAAATTTTGACTTTAGCCTATATATTCTAAAATGCCAAAAAATAAGACTGCTGTAATAAAGCTATATATACTCCAAATTGTTTTTGAAAGTATTTTATGAGCCTTAGTCCGTATGTAGACTTTATGGGTAAAAGAGTAAAAATTCCAATTTGAGGTTTTTGGTCCTTATTTTGGGAATTTCCTTTTTCTTAATATTGCAGATTTTTTGCCATTTCATTTTACTTGATCAACAACACATGCACAGAAAATTTATTTTAATTTACTTAATTTTGAAAAATTTTATTGCATATTTAAAATTTTTTCTTCCCTCAAATTTGCCCATTTTTAACATAATTTTCTTAAATTTTTAA